>LXGT01000232.1:0-49292 GCA_001640655.1 Endoconidiophora laricicola | reverse complement strand
GGGGGGGGGAGGGGGAGATGCAAGGCCAGGCAGTGTTTTTTTTTTTTGGTTGTTGGCGGCAAAGCAGCAGCACATGTCAAAAAGAAATAATGACGAGATGCGGTGACGGTGCATCGCAGGCAGGCAGACAAAGCGGTGGAAGACCCGCTGCTGTAGTAGATTGTAGGACCGGAACATAACAACTTACCAGGTGACAGCGAGTTCGCCAAAACTTGGTTGATCTCGGACATTGTGGAGGACTTTTAAGCAAATTGTTTTGGTATTCACGGGAGAGGTCGGGGTCAAACTCGTCGGAAGAGGTTCACAGCTCGGCAGGTGCGACCAGGTCTAGGAGACGAACAAGGAGCAGCAGATGGCGGGCCTGTAGGAGAATCGGAGATGCGGCAGAATCTGGGAAAAACTTGCTCGGCACGGTAAAGAAGCCACGGAGGACAAAAGAAAGGCTAATTATCTGTTGTCGACGGGCGGCGTGAGAGGAGGTTCTCGGCCAATGGAAACTCTGGTTTCTGAGGTGGCGTAGGAGAAGGAAAAGCACAGAAAAGGAAAATAGAAGACTATACAAAGAGTGATTAGAGAGGGAAGGAAAGAGCGTGCAGGAGTTAGATTAAAAGAGGCTCGTCGAGGCTAGACAAGCGGAGCGGAAAAAGTGACGATGTAGATGATGGAAGAAGAAGTAAAGCTGACGCTGGAGATGAAGAGAAGGAAAAAGAAGAGAGGAAAGGCTGGCGTTGTTGTGGGGGATTCGCTGGAGAAGAAGAAACTACTCGCAGAGGGCGGAGGCCAAAAAGGCGGCAAGCAGCAGCTACTAGAAACAGTTGTTTGGGTTAGTAGGGGAGAGGGAGGGAGCAAAAAGGCCGGCAAGGGATCAGCTTTGCCTTTGGTGCAGTGTTTGAGTTTTCTGTTATATTTTCTGTTTGGCAGACGTGCTTCCAGCCTAGACATTTGGTTGCTGGTCAGAAGTGGGTAAAAGGTGGAGGAGGGGCCAGCCAAACAATGTTGATATAGTATTACCTGTGAACAGAGAATCCAAGAGGGGGGGCTCTCAAATCATACGGTGAGCTTCATACTGCATGCTGCATACAAGCTGTATGTGTGTATAACGTCTATATGACTTTCTAGACCTAAGCAGGCTGCCTTCACCCCCCCCCCCCCTCCCCAAAAAAAAAAAATTCGTGAGTATCACTAAATTACTGTATACTAACAAGATGCCTTTTCTTTTCTCTTATAGGCGCTCGACGATGTTGCTGAGGATCTTGTGAAAAAGCTGTGGCGTATGGTTATCTTCTTTACCGAGACTGAAAAGCGTGGTCTCCCGGCATAAACTCGGTATGGATGATGGAAGGCTCGTTTCTTTTGATATATTAGCATAGTTGTATATCAATCAATGTTACATTTTAATGTCCAAGATTTGTTTGTTCTCAATTGTCGTGTAAAACTTAAGTATTGATTTGCCAGATTACTGTAAATATCGCCCTTTCACTGTTCAATACAAAGATAATCAGTACGTATTTAAGCAGTATGTCCCCTCGCCATAATATACATCCAGTGAAATGTATCCATGGACGGCTGTTAAAGTCGTTAGTCTTCTTTCAATCACACATATAACGTCTAACGCCCACCCTAAGCGTAAGGGTTTCATCAGAAGTTCAGCTAGCCTATGATGACAGAACAAAGCAAGCTTTGAAACAAAACAAGAGGCCGTTCGTTATATCTAATGTCTTGACTATGGTTTCTATGTTCCGTTAGGTACGACCGTGGTTCCTAACCGCCTCAGTCTCTTTACTCTTATCACGTTCTGGAAGATAGCACCTCGCTGGCTATACTAGTATTATGTTGTTTGTCGCCTTTTCTTTCGACCTACAATGTCACCTCATGTATCGTATCTAAAGACATATGTGCCTTCAATCTATACCTAGAGAGGTAGATAGGTCTCTTGGGATCTTGATTAAGGTAGACTGAGGCTATTGACACATACATATGTCATTATTAGGTTTCGATTATCAAGGAACCAGGCACAATACTATTTTTTCTTCTCTTCTCTATGTTAACTTTTCTCTATTTTTTTCTCCAATATCTACAACAATAATTGTTAATTCTTGGGAACCTAACCCTTAACAATATGAGTAAATAACAGTTGTATATATGTGTGTAGTACAACTCTGCTCTTGTGTGGAAGGTTCGTGAAATGGTCATATGACCCACCGTGAATGGGCTTACCTTTATTATAGCAATGAGAAACAATGTCTAGGACGAAACCTGTGGGAGAAATGGCTCACGATAGTCATGAAGGAGGTAAGCCAACCACGCTCTTCTCTAGCACCTACACAAGGACGTCGCATTCGGTCTCAACAACGGATGGTTATAACGAGGAGGAAAGACAACAAGGAGTTTTGGTCTCTGAAACCGTTTAGGATGAGTCTTTTCCGGGCCCGGTGCAGCAAGCAAAAACACCAATAAAAACTAGTATCTCATAAGCCCTACTAAGGCAGATATAGACTGGGTTAACCAAACTATCATTACATGCGTACGACCTATCATTTAATGCAAGTCATAGGCCTAGAACTATTGTGAGAAATGGGGCTATAATGATGGAATCCTGAGACATACTTGAAGGGCTCTCGTGTATGTTATAGTGGAGGTTCGAAACCAGAGTGGGATCCAAGATACAATATGCTATATTATGACAAGAAGTAAGCTAGATATGAAGTACCAGCCATTGCAAGTTGTCCATCCCCCTCCTAGAGCGCTCTAGTCAATGTATGTGCAGGCGCCTTTGTCAATTGTCAAGAAGCATCTAAAAGGGCCATTAGCTTCTCTGATTGGCAATGCAAGACTATATGAGCTAAATAAGAAGCTTATAGAAGACTGGAGGCAAAGTTGGTGCAAAGGGCCGCTCAAAGAGATTAACTACATTGGAGGATATGACTTAGACTGTTTAGGTAGTCTTGAGTACGTACCCAGCAACTGGGTTGAATTCATGAAAGTGGTAAAGATGTATTAAAAATTTGCATAATGCCCGGATTTCGGATGGTACTTTTAAATTTGAAAATATATCTAATCTAGTTGCTGTATAAAAGTCATATATTAAGTTATAACAAGATTTTAAGATTTTTTCTTTTGCTTCAAACACTCAAAATTTCAATACAGGTGACTGACTGCCAATTCGAAGTATCTAGGCAAGAGAATCGCCGTGAAGAGATTTTCTGCAAGCGAAATTGTTAATGGTACAAAAATCCTACCTGGCTGCCAACATATTACAGCCTCAGTCTTATCAGGTTATATCTTTCAACATATGAATGATCGTGATATCTACAAACACTCGGTAAATGTGGCTACAGAGTTGGTTTTTCGGGAATAGGAATGGCAGGGACAACGACAGTGAGACAACGTACAGGACCGGTGGAATAAGATGTCTTCTTGCGTCGTTTGATTGCGTATTTATGTAGACATCAAGTATATACACACACACTCACACACAGGGTGCCTTCTGATCTATTTGTTCCTAATTTTACGGTCTCGGTGTTTCCTTTCCGGCCCTTCATATTGATATTCTGTTTGGCAGGAAGATTAAGCTTGATTTTTTCCTTTTCATATTATTTCATATATATTTTCATATGCTAAAGAATAAATACACATGCACATTTAAAAATTAATAATTTTAGACTTATCATGTTGATATTGAAGTGCTTGGACTATCCTTCTTTTACAATAGTAAGCTGGTACTACTGTCTAACCCTATCAATAGGGTTTATCTTTGAGCAACAGTGTTTGATGTTCTTGGTGTCTAGCGGCCTCCAAAACAACCCTTAGCGATATATTGACCGTCGCGGGGAATTTCAAACCCATTGAATCGAGCTTTAATTTTACATCAATTGTCTTTTCATCTGTTCCTGTAATCTAGATCTTTGTCTCTCGTTTGCTCGAATTCTCACTTTCTTTACTCCGTTCCGTCAGCTTTGAAAGATGCTTCCGTCAGCACCATGAAGAGCCCCCGCGACGACAATTTTCTCCCCCGCGGGGCACTCAACGCTTCCCTTACCTACTCAGCCTCTTCGTCTTCGTCTTCACCCTTGTCCGCAATGTTTCCGTCTACCGGTCTTCTCCCCGTAATATCCGACCCGTCCATGCGCCCGATAGTCCCGACTCTCGATCCAGTTCAGAAGAAGCGCAACGATGCAGCGTCGGCCGCATCGGCTGCCGGCGTGCGCGCCTTGTCTGCACAGGCCATCGCATTCTACTTCCGCGCGCCGGCCAAAGCCTTCTTTCGTATGCGCGTCGACTACCTTGCCTTTGCACGGCGGCTGCACGCCGCCGAAGCTGCAGCGCTACAGCGTGTCCTGGACCAGGCCAAGAAATCAGATAGTACTTCGTCATCATCGCTCCTTCGGCGTGCCGCCCGGCGCATCCGCCTGTGGGCACACGGAACCACGCCGGGCGTTCTCGCCTCCGCCATCAGACAGCAGGGCTGGGGAATCCTGCCGCAGCAGGTAGCCCCGCCACTACTAGCCAATGTCGGCGTCGGAGCAGTGCTATACACCAGCTACCTGCATATCCTCGGTACTCTGCACCCGGAGACGGGCAGTGGGGTGAAGCGCGCATATCCGCCGCCGGCGCCGATACATACGTTTACGGCAGGATTGGCGGCAGGTGCGCTGCAGAGCGTAGTAGCGGCACCGCTAGATGCGATTCAGGCCCGGTACGATCACCGAGACCTGATGCGGGCGGGTAATGGTGACGGGCGGCCACAGAGCATGTGGGCGTTCAGCGCGCAGAAGATGCGCGACATCGGGCTGCGCGGAGTGTTTGCCGGCTGGGGTCTGTCTTTAGCCAAAGACAGCGTGGGCAGCGCAGTTTTCTTCAGCACGTTCGAATACGTCAAGGCCCAGGGCTACTACCACTTTGTGTCGTGGTACTATGGCGGCCTGCGCGACAGCATCGTCGTGGACTTGGCGCTGAAGCGGCCGGTCAAGCCAGCCTCGGCAGCTTTCGAAAACGGATTCCACGTGATTAAGCCGCATTATGCAATCGAGCCCGGGTTTCTGCTATTGGCAGGCACTGCAGCGTCGCTGGCCCAGCAAGTCGTGTTGCATCCGCTGACATATATCCAGTTAGAACACTGGGATCGACTGGAAGAGCTCGATAGTCGAGTGGCAGAGATCCGCGAGATACGAGCAGGAACCATGACAAATGCGACTTCTGCTTCTGTTTCTGCAGCTGTAAATAACAACAGGGGAAGCTACAACAGTCTAGTCGCGGCAACATCTTCAGCTGCTTCAGGCAGTAATAGTAGTAGTAGTAGTAGTAGTAGTAGTAGCAGCAGCAGCTTCAAACAGCCGCCGCGCGGTCTCATGATGCAGGCGACATATCGCGCGTACCAAGAAACTTGGCAGCAATGCGTCAAGCAGGCACACAATAACGGACGCGGCATCGTTGGCTGGCTATATCGTGGCTTCTGGTGGGCGACGATCCGGCAGGTACCGAGCACATCGGCCGGGCTGATTATCTTTGAGTTGATGCGACGCAAGTACGGCATGGACACGGAAGAGGTGCGGATTCAACACGACGGGTACGATATTGTGTTGAATTAAGGTAGAGGAAACAACAGCATATATATATATATATATATACAGAACATATCATGATAGTACTACCTTACTTGCACATGTCAGCCCATAAGCACATGTTGTTGAACGCCGATGAATGTTTCTTATTGCTTTGTAGTGTCTATAGGCGCCATCACAAATTAGGGTCCATATGTCAGCTAGATCGGCACTGGGATTCCATGAATGATGTCTGACCAGACGATCTGGGCGGCCTTATCAGACGATGATTCTACAAAGAAAGCAAGCCATGATATATTATGGTTTGATTCCTGTATTCTTCGCATCAGGAAAATGTGACAGCATAAAAACAAGGAACCGGGGTTTAGGAGATACTTTATTTTTATTTCCTTCTTTCTTTTTGTATTACTCTTTCTCTTTATGTAGTTATTAGCGAGCTGTTGTTCAGTGCCGAATATCCGGGCAGTCTCTGCCTATCATGATAAAAATGGGTATAAAGATACGATTTCAACTTATACCCTAATACTTATAGCACCCAATTAGATAGCAAACAATTAAAATGCATGTAAAATGAAATAAACACAACTGACAAACTAACGCCGCCGTGCAACACAGACAAGTAATCAAGACTCGGTCCATCGTAGACGTGTTTTAACACGGACGACACCTTTTAAGAAGACAAGTCTATTTTGTTATGATATGGGGAAACTTTCAAGGCTGCTCCCCTTTTATATCTATATCGGATATCAAGTAAGCGAAGAAAAGAACAAATGCAATAAATACAAAATAAACAAAACGTAGGCCGTTAAGAGAGGACAATAAGTTTACCGCGGCGACGGAACTGGCGAGTGAACTGGAATGTCGACGGCGACTAGCTGGCCGTCTTTGTTCATAATAGACGTGTCTGATTTTAGGGTTAGCAAGATGGCAAGATGGTAGTATCGAAGATCTTCCACCAAAGAGAGATTTACTCACCAAGATCAATCTCCGTATTAGACGGAAACCAAACCGGCGCCTTTTCTCCGGCGCGCTTGCAGATGCAGTGCAGAACGGTAAATTGGCGCCACGAGCTGTGGCGGCGCAGATAGCAATCAAAGCAAGTTTCAGCGAAGCCCCCGCTGAAGTTAAGATTTGGGTTAGCAGATGAAGAAGAACTTGGCCTTTTATTTTTCCGTGATATATTGGCTGCCTGGAACGAAGCCACCTCCCAAAAACAAAGATATAAAGGGACATGTAATTTGCAGGGTTAATTTGAACTTACTGCGTGTCCCATTTCAGCTGGCCGTTGAAGTTGCCAATGTGCGCATTCAGATCTATACTGCTCTGCACAAACTCGGCGGCGGGGTCTAGAACGGCCTGTGAGGAAGAAGAAGAAGAAGAAGAAGAAGATGAAGAAGAAGAAGAAAGAGAATCAGACGAAGCTTGACATTTGGCGCTGATTATGGAATAATGCGCGTCAGGTTCGCCGTAGAAACTAGCGTTGAGCAAGATATTTCGACATGAATCGCCGAAGCCCGTAGTCGAGGGCGAAAGATACATGGCCTCAGCGCCGCCAAAGCTCCGTTTTGAAGACGACGACGATGATGATGAAAACATGCAGATGAGTAACAAGGCAAACAAAAGCCTTGAGCAGGACGGCCAAAGCCGGAGTTGTGGTGATGCTGCCATGTTTCGGTTAGACGTTTCTGAGTCTGTTGACGAATGATAAGGCTGAGAAAGCTTCCCAACACTAATAGATAGAGAGAGAAGACAATATATCATGGAAAGATAAAGGAATAGAGAGAGAGAGAGAGAGAGAGCCTGGCTGTATATCTAGTGAATAAGCCCTTGGAAAACAAATATTAAGCAACAGATTCAAAGCCTGGTCCCCCTTTCCGGGAGATGAATTGAAACGATTTATCCACGGCTTTGGCTTTGTCTAGGATGGACAAAGGACAAGAAGAAAAGGGCAAATATCTCTGAGTATATATATATATATATAGAGAGAGAGAGAGAGAGGGAGGGAGGGGGGGAGAAAGCAAGAACATAAACAAGAGATTTTATGCTGACAGTTCAAATATAATAAAAGAAGCTGGAAAGAAAGAAAAGGCTGAGCCTTAAACTTTTGGGTTTGAGAAAGTTGGGTTCAGAAAGCTTTCCGGAGGTTTCAAATAGTCCAAGCCAAAAATACAACGATAAAGCCCGCTTGTCTTTACAGTGAGGCTGTGCATAAAGAACAAGACCACGATACTAGTAGTATATCGAAGAACTGAGCCAGTGAGATACAAAGGCAAGGCTTTCTTTCAGTTGGTTGGTTGGTTGATTGCTATGCCTGTCTGTTCAAATTTTAACTTCCGACTTTCCTGTAGGGCCGGACAGGTTGCGCTGAAAAAAAAAAAAAAAGAAAAAAAAAAGAAAGAAATGCCAAGTTTGCCTCCTCACTCAGCCCATTTGTCTTTCGCTACAGTGGGCGTTGCCCTCTTTCAGCTATCTTTCAGGCCCATCCCCTCTCTCCAAATTCCTCTTTTCGGCCTTTTCAGGTTCTCCGACCCGATCGACACATGTCTTTTGGCCTTTGATAATGAGCACATCATATGCCCTTTTTTGTATTTCTTTTCTTTCTGTTCGTCTTGGCTCCTGTTCTGGGAAATTTCTCTATGATAAATAATTCTCGTCAACCCTCTCTATGGAGTATCGTGTTGTCTTGTCTAGATTGCACCTATAGGTGCCAAGCCAGGCTGAGCTGTCATTCTGATGCTCCCACTAGATCCTTTATCACGGCAAGCCTTTTCTTCTTTTTTTTTGTTTCCAAGTATCCTTCAGATCTCATGTTGTTGTTCGGTAACGCTGGCTATTCATGGTTGTATAGTTACCATTCTATGTTGTACTGTATCTACAGTTAACCTGCTGACCAAGGTTATCAAAGCGTGCATATAAAAGTACACAATACAAGGAGAAGCTCTTCCTTTTGAATCACTCACTACCTTATAAGGCACAAATCAAATAAGAATGAGGAAGAAATAAAAGCACGCACATGTTAGTAACCTTTCAGTGCGTATCCTATCGTGCAGAAATACACAATATATGAAGGAGAAAAGGAAAAAAATAGGAGACATTCGATCAATTTTGTTACTGCCTAAATGTGCACCTTGTTCAAAATTAATACCTGGGATCTCCGGCAAAGAGATGAAGATATGAGCAGATCGTCGTCGTTAATTTCTAATCAACTAAAGCCATAGTCAGATACAAGTCAGAATATCTCGACAGAGAGTCTCTTTATGGCCCTAGAAACAAAATAAGATTCAAGGATAAATGATATATAATTCGTTGTAGTCAAGTTCTAATCGAGTAGTGAATGATTCTATAGATTATATCAAAGTGTGTCTTAGTTAGCCTATCTCTAGGTTCTTCCAGTATTGTACACAGATCTGCTGTGTGACATAGAGGCCTATCTATCAGTGACTTAGTAAGCCCTCTCATTTGGCCATTTCCAGGTCTGTCTATAGCCTGGCTGGTGATCTTATATCTATTTGCCCTTCCTCATGATTGATTACTTGGCTGGCTTGTTTGGTGCAAATGCTGGTGATACCTTGTCTGACTCAGCATCATATAAAACTACATAGTAATACTAGTAACCAGGGACAAGCCTCCTCCCACCCCCCTTCATCCAACCAAAGCTATTATATTATATTACTCTGCATAATACGGACCTAGTAACTTTGTACTATGCGAAGGCAGAATAGTAAAACAACCATCATCGCTATTGCATTCCTCTTCCACCCCTGTGATCAGATAATCTTACTGTGTTCAGCCCAGCATCTTAAGTCATCATGAAAGAGGCTCTTATTCACTTTTGCTTTGATCAGTAGGTAAGAGATATATTTAGGCTTCAAGACAAATAGTAACAGTAATCAACTTTTTTTTTTTTTTTTAGAGGGGGGGAGGCGAAGGATGCTAAGTGAATGATAAGATAAGGTGACAAGTAGTAATAAAAAGGCATGAAAAACATTCAGAACTCTGGTTAGAGACTTGTAGTGTAATGTAAGGATGAAAGACAGGCAGCGAAGAGAATTATTATTCTTGTAGGCATAACAGAAGAGAACCGTCCCGAGGATATCAACCTAATAAGCAGTAGAAATAGACGAAGAAGAAGCAAAAAAGAAAATCAAAGAATGACACCAACACTGATTCGTCGTCCGAGCCCCTTGTCATAGCCGCTTTGGCGAGACGACGCCGCGTTCAAAGCTATTTTGTGTTGGCGAGGCCATCTTCTGCTCAAAGCTATCAGGGATTGACTTAGCCGACGCACGGTCTAAGTCTGCCATCTGCACTAACGACGTCTCATCGTGATCCACGCCATACTTGACCGTGTACGAGCGCGAGTAGACAATACCAGCAGCATCGGGCGGCAAGTCTTCGTCGTCGCCGCGGCCCGCCACCGACCGCAAAACAGCGTGGCCCGATCCAGCCGCCGGCATGTCGTTGTTGGACCGGTTGGTGCTGCGCGCATACTTGCCGCTGTCGTAGTAGTCGGCATTGCTCCTGTTGTACGTTGTGCCGCCGAAGACACGGGGAAACACGCGCACCAGAATCACCCGCATCGCTGGCATGCAGGCGCAGATGATGCCGACGTTGATTTCGATCGTCGACCACAGCGAGGCCTCCCATTGGTCCCAGGTCGGGTTGAGTGAATCAGCAATGACGACCAACGTCCGGAGACGCACTATAGAGATAACGGTAACACTGTGATAAGGGGCCATCTCCTAGTTAGTAACTGGATAGAACTGGACAAGCAAATAGTTACATGATCAATGGACATAGGACAACACTCACAAGGTACCAATGCAGAACATCAGAGCGACACCAACTTTCTTCTTCCAGTGAAGCTTTAGCAGACGCAGCTGACTCATGGGAATAGCCAGCATCAAGATATCGAGAATTATCGAGATCGAGGCATTCGCCCATACCATATGAATAGTCGATACGCAAGTTCCCGAATACTCGCCGCTCCATTTGGTCCAGAGGTAGCTGATGGGGTTGCACTGGAAGATGGCCGCGACGACAAACGCGATACCGTAGGCCACATCGATGCCGACCGAGCTCCAGAGCAGACGACGCACGACGACGCCGGGGAAGATACGCAGGTAGAAGAACAGGATGCTAAGCTTCAAAAGGAACACTTGCGCAAAGTAGAGGATCTCCATGAAGTAGAAATAATGACCAAACTTATTAATGTCGTCAAACTCAAGGGTCCAAATATCACGCGCTAGCCCGTGTTTGGTGAGCGCGTGGACGTTCATGATGCTTGATGGAATGCCGGATACCAGAGTAATAAGAACAAACAGGTCGTCGAGGCCGAGTTCCTCGCGCGAGTAGAAGATTTTGTAGGCGATGCGGATGACGACAATACAGCCGGAAATGGCGCCGAAGATATTGGACACGGCATTGTATATGCCCGTCTTGTCTCTAGCCTTGATCCCGCAGTTGGTCGATGTCAGATTCTTGGTGGCTACGAGAGATGATACATGGTTTTTTTTTCTTTTTAGTCAACGGCCTAGAGGAAGCGTGGGTTTTGTATAGTGTATCAACTCACTCAGCATGTCCTTGACACTACAAGAGGCGAGGACGCAGGTCTCGATCTGGGCTGCTAATGTGGCATTGCTACACATGCAAGTCGTGTTTGTCAAGCTACAGGGAGACGTAGAGACCTCAGTTTCCAAGCATAGCAGCTATAGCATAGCAGATATATGTTAGTTACTCGGGGCTGGTGATACAGCAAAGCGGGTAGCCCATAGAGTGAAAACTATGTTGTGGAACTACGAATTTCGCAACAAGGACAGAGCAGGCAGGGCAGATGATATTGACTTACACCACATTTTGGCATGGACGACAGTGAGCTTGCTGCTACTGAAGTAACAGCCAGAAGCGCCGCCACAAAGGTACGGAAGAAGCGCATGATGGCGAATATATTGTATTGCCGAAGCAAATGTGGAAATGCCAAGGCAGATAAGGAAACAGAAAGGTAGTAAGGGAAGAACTGCCAGTCGGTTTGAAAGTTGACANGGGGGGGGGGGGGGAGGGCAAAGACTTCAAGATATAGTATTAAGAAACAAGAGGCTTTTCAAAGTAAAGCAATCGCCACAATAATCTAGGATACTGGCAACCCGATAAGAGAATCCGGAGTCCGGAAATGGTCAAGGGGAATATTTTATTTAGAGGGAGTGGGAGGCCACAAGTTCTTGTAGGCTTTAGATCGATTAGTACGGCAAAGTGTTTAGTTATAACAGTCTAGTAAGTTTATAGTTCTTTTTGCGAAGACTTGAAATATATCATATACTAAAGTACAGTCTAGTAGGTGACTAAAAGGGTAGCTAGGATGTGGCAAGCAAGGAAGAAGGCCTTAGTCGATTCTGACCAAAGACTTGAGACCTGGACGGATAAAGTTGGTAGTACTATCCAGACCTTAAATAGACTAGATTATAAAGAATAGAAAAGAAGAGCATGTCGACAGCCAGGGGAAGATATCTAAACCAGAAGAACGAGACTTTTGTCACTGTGACATGACAGTGTTTGAACTCGGTAAAGCACACAATATGCTTACACAACAGAAGTACTACTCGACAAATGTTAGAAAAAAAAAAGACCAAACGCAAGACGAGAGCGGGTTTCAAGCATAAACTTTGACAAAAATGACGAAATAAGTCATTTGATAAATTGCCTATCAAGTTTATATATACATATAGCGTTACTCCCGGTAATGCGTAGGAGTAGCTTGAAACAAGACAAAAAAAGAAGAAGAAGAAGAATGTACAACTATGTAACAATATAATACTAAAAGTGATATATAAAGGGAACTAACTGACTGTTCGTCTTTTGCTCTATCTGCGAATAGCTACAGAAAGAAAGGGAGAGGGGAGGAACCTTTGGCGATGATGTTTCTGTTGTTCTTCTTCACTCTTGAAGATTCCTATCAAGCTCCAAGAACTTACCTATCCAGGCACAAACTTACAGGATGCTGACGGGATTGGAGTTATAATGAGTATCCGTGGTAATGCAAGGAACAAGACGAGCCGAACCTTTTGTGGTTCAGCCTGCATATACTGTATCAAATGCTAGTTATAAGCGTACCATTTTAGGTGCAAACAGGTATAAACATATCACCACTAAAGTTATCATGCAGTAGGTTGGCGCTCTATAGATAGGGTTATACATACCGGCTATGGCATAACCTTGGCCCTAGAGAGAGAAGCTCCCTACAGAGAAGAGTCCTCAACAACCAGATAGGAATAAGATATAAAATAAAAAGGTTTAACTGATCTAACAAATCTCTCCTTTCTTTATTTTCTATTAGTTTTCTGCCTATCCAAGTAATAAGAAAGAAAAGAAATTTGCTAACCTGACAGTATGCGTTTCAGTGACAAACAACTGTAAGTTTACCGTCCCCTTAGTCAGCTAGCTCACAATATTTAGTTGCCAACTTGGCTTTTTTGAGGCTTTAATAGGCTATTATTGATTGACTAATAACTTAGTCACGAATATTTCTGCGAAGAACCAAAGGACAACTATCGAAGATGATATGGAAAGGACCCTTGAGAACGTGGGATTATCGATATCGGACAGTACCATTAAGGCCCCCTCCCCCCCTAGCACTCACACATATAAGCCATGGATATTTATAATCATCTCACCCGTTAGACCAGTAGCACGTCGTCGTTCGTCTTTTCTTGGATTCCTTGGTTATGATTTGCTCGGCATCGACTTGTTCCCAGTACTCACGAAACACGAACGATTCTAGCCTTTGAACAAACCAAGGCTGCGTCAAGTTCATCAATGCAAATTCTCAAGGGCTAAACGCGGCACAACAAAGACATTGACGCAGTTATCAATCATCTAAGCATTGCTGTTCACTATGATTCGTAGATGTAGGTACGAGAGGGCCTGACTCTATTCCCCATACCCATTGCCTTGCCTTGGGAGGGGGGGGTAAGCATGATCGTATGACCAAGGCGGACATTATGCTGATAAGTTCTGCTCTGGCTGTACAACATTCGTTGGGGTCAACCAATTACTAGCGTGTTTGGAGATGAGCAAGATGTACATACTGACTAGCGCTCGCCGTTTAAACAAAAGTAGTATTCGCCTATATATAGAGGCGGCTTTATTCTTTTGTTTGATTATTATTTTTCTAACAAGCAATAGATCGACAAACGGGCCAATATGTCAACCAACAAAGTGCGCTGAAGACGATAGTCAATCCTGGCATGCGAACTGGGGGGGGGGGAGGGGGAAGGTATAACATGTCGCTTGTGTGTTATGGGTTGATATATAACCGAGCTTGATATGCATAGATGTATGTATACCTTGGGACTATATGCCTATAACATGCAGTTGATGGCCGAGGATGCGTCTAGAGCATGGAGTCGGCTTTATCCAGCCAGCTCTCTGCTCGTTTAACTCATATTCTAGGAGTTAAGCTTTGCTGACAGCAACTGTAATCCTGCACCTGTTATATTATTCTTGATCTTCATGCTTTGGCACAACTACGGATGTTCTTGTGTATCATATCGAGACTAACAATTTTTTTTCTTTTTTTTTTGTTTGCTCCAATGCTACACTATTATGTAACTCTAGTTGCCCACTTACTTACCTGAGGGAAGGCGATCCAGGCTCTTTGTTCTTTCGTCTACCCTGGAGAGAAAGGGCCAGCCCTGTTGGTTCGAACGCACTGTAAGATTGACCAGGACCAAGGCTAGTTTGAGCGACTGAAGAGAAACAGTAAAAGCAAAGCTTAGAAAAGAATCAACCGAGGACCGGTCTAGAAATGGTATCCAAATATTTCTTTCGACAGCCAAAATCTTAGCGTTGTATCGCGAAAGGGAGTTGAAAACAAGCATTATAAGAAATTTTAAGAAAAAAAAAGAAGAAAAATCACGGATTATCGTGACTTACAGACAAAAACGTTTCCACCTTGTGATCTTCATTACTTTAATTTTTTCTTCCAAACTTCCCCTTCTATATTGACCTTCGCAAAAAGGAAAAGCAGCTGTGGATATATTTCTGGCCTTAGGTCTAGTCCGTGATGGGTTACCTTGTTCCCCCTCCCCCCCTGGCTAACTGACCAGATCTGTAACTAAGGAAGACTCTGTTCGCTTTTATAAAGCTAGAGAAACTAAACTCTATTATAGCACTAGTAATGTCAGGAGTTAGTCAACAAGTAATCTATTAGTAACCAGGACTTTCCCGTTTGGTTGCTTGGTCATGGCCGACAAAGAAGAAGAACGAGATAGAGATCAAAGTTTTATATTCTCACTGGCACAACATGTTGCAAGTCCCAAGCGGACAATTAATGTGATGGATTGAGATATAGGAAATGAGAGACAGCCTACAGTTCATAGGAGGATTTGGTTCTTTGATACCAAGCTTTACAAGTTACAAAGAAATGAACGAACCACAGACCTCCGGATGGTTCCCCCCCCCCCCCCCGGGGGGGGGGGGGGGGGGGGGGGGAAACAAAAAAGGACATGCATGACCTTGCAAGGTTCTAGGAGAGTTGTCTTAGTAGTGTCGTCTTATAGATGGTTTCAGTATAGGATCAGGCATCAAGCACTGTAGGAAAGATACAGCGGCATTCGTTGCAATACGTGGTATATGGCCTGTATTGTATGCATTGTCACAGCTCTAAGTATAGAGTAATACACTTTTCTTGTAGTCAGCCTGTGCCATGTGAATGTGAATTATTAGGCATGCGTCTAGTAAACCACAAAAATCTCGTTTCATCGGTAACGTTATAACATTAGCGGAATAGAGTGTTGAGCTACTAATACGTGTGCCTATGGAAGACATATATTGTCACTAAGAAGAAGTTTGGCAGTGTTTTTCTGACAAGCCCCCACCCAGCCACTTCTAGTATTAGCGTTACGCCCTGGCATGATATGCACACTCGCTAACGTGCTCGCTTGTTATAAGTTCATCCCCTCGTCTCTCCAGCATCTCATTTAAGATTTCGGGCCTAATTACATAGTAGCGACCTGCAGCAAGTCCTATCACTAGTAGTAGTACTGCATTGTAAACCAAATTGTGACTGAACGGACCCTTCTGTTTCAACAGACGTTGGAAATAAAGGTCCTCAAATCAGGTTTTCCAGTTTTATCTGGATATTGGATATAATCAAGGCTTTGGTCACACTAATAATATAACACAGATCACAACTCTTAGAAGCCATCCCTTGAAATTCTTCTTCAAGTCGGTGTCCTCGGATACAAACAAGTTGTATGTACAAAGGTGCGACTCGGAATGGGTCACATAAGCGTCGGACTAGATGTATTCCCGGGAATTCTAAGTAGGCCCGTGCCCCCCTCATGCCACTTAGTTGTCAGTGTCACACTCTACTAGAGCAAATGAGTGAACTCCCCATTACTACATACAACTGTTTATGTTTGTGCTCTGGGTACTTACTTACTGTACCTACTTATGTAGTATGGGTTGCTCATGCTTTCTGTATGGCGCTTAAGCTTCTAACGCCTGCATTGGCTCCGAAATGTAGTGCTACTTGCTTATCAGCAAGTCCTCCTGGCTTAGTGGCATCCCTTTTTTTGGTGCCGGTTTTTGTCCTTTTTTCTCCTTTTCATCCTTTTTCGTAAGTCAAGCAATCCCTTCATGTAGGGATTGGCCCGGTTTGTAGTATTGTTTAGTGTTATCTACTCTGTGATATCACCACATTCTCCCTATTCTTCATGAAACTATATTTGTTGTTATCTTTCGCAGCTGTCAATAACTGGTTCGGCCTACATATAGATTCCCTGTCCTGTCTTACTTATGTTTCTGTCAGCAAGATGAAAGTACGATCCCTGTCTTACGCGTAAAGCTAGATTCTGGAAACATGTCATCAATCACGGACAAAGGGAGGAGAAACTAATGAGAAACAACATACGTACACATCAAAGTCGGGTACTGCCACCTTAGTTTCTTGTCGTCACTCTAGTGATAGCGTATGCCGGCTGTCAATTTAGGTGAATCTCCGTCGCCCATAGAGGTACGAGCTCTGTAGTTGCTTTTATCACAACGACACACATGTAACAGAATAACGGTGAGTGTCACATTGACGGAAGGCAGGCTTATATTGCCTTGGACATAATACTTGCTTTCTCTTCGCATATATATTATGTCCTCTTCTCTTTGACCTCTATAATGTTTAGCAATATACGAGGGTTGCAACTGGATTGTATCGAATCGATAATCCTTAGCAGCGGGAACTACCAGAATAGCATATGTTCTAGCTGTTCTTTTAGCTAGGGTTATTCTTCTTAATGCAAGGCACATTTGAACTCAGTTTGCAATGATAGCCCAGGCGGGTAACACAATCTAGTACTAGTGTATATGTAGAACATGTGCCATCTGTTTCTTGTCAAAGTCTCCATCATAACAACTTCCATAACACACCCAAGAGTCTATATCATGCTCGCCAACGTAACAATACGCCACTGTTGAATGCTATTACCACTAGATTATTCAGTAATCTGCCATAAAGAGAGACAACCTCTCATTGTAGCAACAGAAATAGATAACGTTAGAGGCGTCTTTTGGGGGCATATTCTACACGCCATTACCTAACTTGATGCCATATCACTGTACCCGAAAGGAATCTGTAATCGGGAAGACATCAGGCCAAAGAAATAGTTACCAGGCAGGAACTCGGACTCTTCTAGAAAAAGCACATGTCCTCCTGCACAACTTCCCAAGCAGAACAGAGAAGAGTTGCACTTCTTTAATAGTATGAATAGTGCGCACTCCTAGAGAGCATATGTATACGCTTCATAAGCATTAACATCCGCTCTAGCATAGTCCTTCTTGTTTGTTACAAGTGACTCGACATGGCAGTATCACCGATATACTCACAATATAGTGCTACGGCACCTACCAACACACTTCGCGTCTTCGCGTCTTCTAGGGTCTTATCATTTGCAGTATATTCCCAAAGATATATACAACTCGTTACCCGATTAGAACTGAAGTATAACAAGCTAATTTACTGGTTATGAGCAAACAAGGCATAGTTGTAAGTATCAATCTTATTACACTCTCTTCGTACTACAGGCTAGTTTGGTAAAACCCGAAAACGAGCACCCGGAGAACAGTAGGGTTAGGGTGTAGAATAGCACTACCGCGAACGAGCTTCCGGCAATACGAACATTACAAGAAGCAAAATCAACACGAACATTATTTACATATAAGTCTTCTTCTTTTCTCTCATACAAGCACTTATGGCCAAGTTTGAACATAAGTTTATATTTAATCACGGGCAGGTATGGAACCGTGTATGCTTAGACTATGACCGAGCCCAGCGTCTCTTTTTCACGAACGACTCAAGGGAAGGAAGTGACACTTATGAACAGACCGTGCCAAAAAAGCACTGGGAAAGGACGTGTTCTCATACAACCACTGTTAGTCAAATTCAACGGCAAAAAAAAAACCCCCCAAAAGAAACCAGGGGAGTTAGCTAAGCAAAACCGGCGAATAACAGGATTAGGAAATCAGTCTGAGAGCCCCCACGGGAAGGGAGGGAAGGAGAATAAAATGAAGCTTGCCGCAAAGTCTCTTATAAGGGAACAAAGGGCGTCGAACGCCCAGCTGGAAAAAGAAACAGGTTACAGTATTGAATGGGGAAAGTTCAAGCCCGAACTCGCGGGTGGCTTGAACTCACAAGGTTCGCCCGGAGGGTCCAAACGCACAAGGACGAACGTAGGATGTAAGAATAGACAATTGAAGTCTGGGCATGGGAGCACAGACATATGATTACCTTCTGTAGCTTGGCACCCTCTGGGAGGTACAAGCATTGCAGGCTGGCTACATTCGCGGCCACTGTCAGTAGAATATAAAGAAGACAGAGGGAAGGACGAACAAGAGTCTAGACGGGCAAGAAGATAATCTTGATATTGTCGTTAGGAGTAGCGAATAGTAGCGGTATAAAGGAAAGAAGAAAAGAACAAGAAAAAAAACAAGCAACACCTAGTCTAACCCAGTCTAGTTAAACGACTTGCTCTACTTATCTTGTCTACCCTGCCTAGCAGATGACCGTTGAACAAATCTTTTACCAGGACGTAAATTCCCCACAAGTAATACTACTCGGAAAACTGCTTCTTAAGCCCGTCGTCTTGCGAAATCCTGCAAACGCGGAAATTGACAATAGACTAAGACCAGGGTCAAGGATACTATCACCAATATTAGTCTGTCTATTGACTAGGGCTAGCAAGAGCCACGCGGTAATCTAACATACTATTGAATGGGCATGATATAGTGATGCAACTTGAACAAGTTTCAGAGTACTAACACTTACTTGTAGGCGTAGAGATAGCTAACATTTTGTTCTGAACAGTTGGTGTTGGCAGTTTTCTCAGAGATGATTCTCATCTGAATAGCCAGAAATATTTTGAGAGCTTCTATAGATTTCACTTGGACGAAGATTCCTCTGGCATCATTGACTTGGTGTTATTTCCGAAGAGAAGAATAAAGGGATAGAAAAGAAGAAGAAAACAACAGCAACAACTAGGAAACCGTACGATATTAGTTTGGAGTCAAATTATTATGCTTAGACTCTTCCAGCGTGTTGTCAGAGCTTGACAAGAAGAAGATGATGAACTCTTGGTTATAAAAACTATTATTATTATCCACGGAGACCAGTAAAGAATGTCCACCTATATAGTCTGGTGATAATGTCTCCCAAGACGGTCCTAAAAACAAAGTGAAGAAGAAAGTTCGCCCATCCAATCCATAGACAAGGACAACTTAACTTGTAGCTTGATCCTTCTCGCTGAGAATTCAAAGATGGGACATTCTTCACGCATCTATTCATTCAAAAGGCCTCTTCTCGAAGACTCTATTTCCGAGGGGTCTTCCCACTAATATGTGATAGTAATTGTACATATTTGACGTCTATTCCTACTTATATGTCATGAGAGACGAGAACAAAAGAGACTGATAACTTCTCCTTGGCACTACACTGACAAGTGCTTGGCGCTAAGCTAAGCACTAACGACATTTACTAGTAAGCAAGCAGCCAAGTCTAGCTTTGCCGGCTGCTAAGAAGGGCCTTTTAGCGACAGTTTATTAGTATCTTAGAATAGTCTCCCTTTCCGCACTATTCTAAGTATTATTTTACATACTAATGAAATACGACAAAGGCAAAGCTTGCGAGGACCAAGATCTGGGAAGTGAAGGAAGCAAAAATCTTGTTAGTGCATTATTGTAGTATTACCTTTAGTGATATATTGTTGCTAGTTCTTCTAGTGGTAAAGAAACCGACAAGTCTCTGGCTTACTAACATAAATTTCTAATATTCTCGGCCTTCTCAGAAGTACTTCCTGGCTTATCATTGGCGCTCTGTTGTTGGGCATGGCGTAGCACAGCCTACTTTTTTTTTCTCTCTTTCTTTTTTCCTTTCTTTTACTGTCATGTAAGTGACAAGAACCAAAGACAAGAGAGCCAAGAACGTCCATTAGACCCGAACTGCCTACTTCTATTAACAGGATACTTTGCGGCCCGTGACAGACATTCTTCCCGAGAGTCTAACTAGGGGGGGGGGGGGGGGGTTACATGTCAGAATTTATCCTACCCTGTTCGATAATGGCGACAAGTGGATAACATATGACAGTTGACTTTTAACATTATCATCAGTTGACTTGTGAACTTCGAGAAAAGCGAGAGCAGCAAAAGAATTTGCTCCTGGCCTAACCTTTGGCCTAACCAGGCAATTCTAGCTACGCTATAGACTGAGCTTAGACTAGATCACAAGCTAGAGTTCCTTCCAGATCAGGCGTTCACTCGTGGCTGGCAAATATCTCGAGTTGTCAAGAAAAGAAAACAGGAAAGATGAAAAGAATCGACCCAGAGCTTGTTGGGCACGCACTGATCGTCCGTCAGACTAACCTATGCAGTTCGGGGCTAACTGCCCGTTGCGGCGCTGCATGTATTGTAAATAAAGCTACTTATTCCAATATACAGTAACGCCACAAGAAAATACGAACATCATTCTCGGAAAGAAAATCATATTGGCCCCCCCCCCCCCNAAAAAAGTCACAAGCAAGAAAAAAACAACCCTAAATCACAAGGTTGCTGAATACGTTGCCCTCTGCACTGCTGATCAACCCGCCGGGTTTCCCGCCATTTTGAGATCTTATATCTGATATCATTACCAAGTTGTTAGAACCGCCTTTTACTAGGCTTGGCTGGTGTTTACGTCTAGGTCTGGTTGCATCGGAGACTCCTTCCCGAAGAAGAAACCAGCTCCTTTGTCCCTACCGAGCAACATTATTTCCTCCCTTTTGTTGGAGACGAGAAGAGATGCCCTCTGCGGCTGTTTTGGACTGGTCTGGCACGGAGAAACATGCCTAAAAGCAGTAGAGAAACGACGATAGCAGCTGTCACTAGCACTTTTCTTTTCTTTTTTTTCTTGTCCAGCACCTGGCTGAACAGCAAGCCCAGTGGCAAGCAGCAGGTGAGACGGACAAATATAGCTGGTACTAGTAAAAAGTAGTTTGTGTCCGGTTTCGTTACGATCTGAAATTGGAGGCTGGACTTTGGGGCCCAAATGGAACTATCGCCGCTTTGGTAGACTTATAAAGACGCCGCAAGAGCCGTTTTGGTGTAGATCGCGAAGTCTCTTCTTTTCCTTCTTGCCCTCTCACCTTCAAATTCCCCAGACTCCGCATTTGTCCTGTTAGCCTCTCTTCTTCTCCAATCCCTCTTCGTTCCTTTGCCAACTGCGGAGATGTGATTTGACTTGATTTTCTTTTCTCACGTTAACACTTCTTCATCACTCCTTTTGCCCTATCCTCCTTCGTTCTCGCCATGAAGTCCTCTGGCTTTGCGACCAAGCTGGCCGCCGCTGTGGCTCTTATGGCCGGCTCAGTGGCTCCTCTCAACTCTACCGACTTTGGCCGCTGTAGATGTCTGCCCGGTGACGATTGCTGGCCGTCGACGGCTGAATGGTCGAGCCTGAACGCTACCGTTGGTGGGCGTCTGGTCAAGACCGTGCCGCTGGGTTCGGTATGCCACGATCCGAACTACGATGAGGATGCCTGCAAGGCCCTGCAGGATAATTGGACGCTGCCCGAGATTCAGTAAGTTGTAGTAGTAGTATTATAGTAAACAATCGTTGTTGCAAGGCTTTATCCTGGAGAGAGGAATCTCGCTGTCGATGCTTAGCCTTGTTGCTTCCTACCTATATTTCCTGTTTCCAGCACACCACACTCGTTGGCGGGGAAACTGTGACAATGGCCTCAAACTAGTAGCTGTACTAACAAATAGCTTCTTCCCTTTTATTAGCGAACCGTCTTCTTCGTCTGTCATGTCGCCCTTTTTCGCCAACCAGAGCTGTGATCCCTTCACCGACCGCGCCACCCCGTGCGAGCTGGGCAACTACGTTCAATACGCTGTCAACGTGACCTCGGTCAGCGACGTCTCGGCCGCACTCGAGTTTGCCCAATTGAACAATCTGCGTGTTGTTGTGCGCAACACCGGCCATGAGTACGTTATTATCTGCCTATATTCACATATCTTTGTTCTCCTTCCTCTTTTATTCGAGTCTAGAAGCCCGCGAAGGAAGCATGGCCGTCTTGACTCTGTTCCATAGCCCGCCTAGTCCATCTGCCTGCCTGCCTGCCTGCCTGTCTGTCTGTCTGTCTGTATTTTCTATTCTTTTTCTTAGTATAGCGTGTTCTCGGCGGGCGAGTTTTAGTCTTTCTCATTTTCTACAACGGCTTTGTTCGTGATAAGCTCCTGGACCCCTGGCATACCTTCCTACCTTGCTTGCATCCTATTTACCTGCAATCCTATGCTGCAACTCTATAAGCTAAGCTGCACTATCCTACTGTTCTTACCTTCCCCCCCTCCCACTTGACTAGCAAACTCACCGAAAATCGCTGCCCCATAAAGCCAATGTCTAGCTCTCTTAGAAACCTAGCTAATATTCCATCTTCCTCTTAGCTTCCTTGGTCGCTCCACTGGAGCTGGTGCGCTGGGAATCTGGATGCACCACCTGAAAGACATCAGCGCTGTCGAATGGTCTGACCATTCATTCAAGGGTACCGCCTTCAAGATGGGCGCCGGCGTGCTTGGCTACGAAGCTATCAAGGCTGCTGGCGCCAAAGGCCGTGTCGTTGTGACCGGCGAGTGCCCGACCGTTGGCGTTGCTGGCGGCTTCACCCAAGGCGGTGGCCATGGTCCGCTGTCATCGTCTCTCGGCCTTGGCGCTGACCAAGTGCTGGAGTGGGAAGTTGTCACTGCTAATGGCCTGCACCTAACCTGCAACCGCTCTCAGAATACCGATCTCTTCTGGGCTCTGAGTGGTGGCGGTGGCGGCACCTTTGCCGTCGTCATATCTGTCACGGTGCGCTCGTATGAGGACCTGCCTATTGCTGGTCTGGGCCTTAAGATGTCGGCCACTCTTTCATCTACCGACGAGTGGTACGAGATCATCGCTGCCTTTAACCAGTTGGTGCCCAATATGACTGCCAAGGGCGCCATGGTGGTGTACTACTTTAACAACGCTGTCTTCGTCATCAACCCCATCACCCTGTATAACGGCACCGTTGCCGACATCGAGGACATGATGTCGCCGTGGTTTTTGCTGCTGGCCAAATACAATGTGCCTTACGTCAAGTCGGTTACCCAGTTGGACACCGACTACGAGCACTACAACACTTGGATGGGCCCGCTGCCCTACGGCCACATCGAGGTGTCTGCCTACCAGTTCGGTTCGCGCCTGCTGGACCGCGATACGCTTGCCCACAACAATGCCAACCTAACCGAGGTTCTGCGCTACATCACTAGCAACGGCGCCCTGGCCGTCGGTTCTGCCGTTAACGCTGCTCTTCCTGCTGGCGTTGAGCTGACCGACAACGCCGTACTGCCCGCGTGGCGCACGTCTGGCGTGCACTTGCAGCTCACTACCTCGTGGAACAACACGCCGTCTGCCTGGGACCAGATGATTGTGAACCAGGAGACCATGACCAACGACTTCATCCCCCGCCTCAACAAGATCACTCCTAACTCTGGTACTTACTTGAACGAGGCTGACTTCCGCCAGCTCACCTGGAAGGCTGATTTCTTCGGCACGAACTATCAAGCGCTGCTGGCGATCAAGAAGAAGTACGACCCCAACTTCCTTTTCTGGTCGACTAAGACTGTCGGCTCAGACATATGGACTGTTGATGAGCATACTGGACGCATGTGCCGCCGCTAAGCACCTTATGAGTACTTTGAGTGGCCTTTTATTCTTATCTATGCCTGTCCCTTTTATCTTATTATATGCATCATAGTTATCTTCTCTTTTTTTCCCTTCTCTTGCTGTACATACTTTTATTTTCTTTCTTTCTTTCCTATAGGGTAGCAGACTAGTCGAAACTGTCCGTATACAAAGCTTCTTTTTTTCTAAATCTTGTTTTAAGAGGGTTTTCCTCCCCCTCCTTCTCCCAAGACAAAGATAGTTACTAGTTGCGTTGATATATACGAAGAGAAAGTAGGAATAGAATATCAAATAAAATAGTGTGTCAGACAGCCTCTTATACCATCTATCATACCATTGAAATGAACTTTGGCCCAGTATATGATCTTTATATAGTTATGAGAACTTCATAATCTTGTCGTGTCTACTAGTCTAGCACTGAAGATATAAAACTCACTCTATAGTAACTAGTATTATCAGACACTAGTATCCTATCTAAATGTGAAGACCACAAAACTTGTGTTGAATTGACTTTTGTTAAGTTCCTGAACCGCAAGGATGCTATAGATAGAAGAGGGGGGGGGGGTTGTAGAACTCAGGCACACAATACAGTGGCTTTTTACCTAAACTCACATCTAATATTAGCGGTTTCAGTCCGTCAATAGTCTAGTTCACGTTGTCAGACAGAAACCCAAGGTTATTTCTTACCAAGGTCAACATTGTCGTAGTTTATATCCGCAGTTTTCCATGTTTGCGTGAAATACTAGCGTCACGTTTACTACTAGTAGCATATTCACATTTTGATAGATTTGCTAGTAGTAGACTCGGTTTTCTAATGGTCAAGTTTTAGATGCTTCACTATAAAGCCAACAACTACTGCTAGTGTGACTAGAGTATATATATCTATAAATTGTTGGATGTCAGTAGTACACTGATATTGCCAATATATGACTTGCACGGGCATAATATATATATATATATAACTTGGCCAGTCTCAAGACTATGATCATAAGTCTCAAATGTACATCGGCCATTATATATACTTGATACATTCGTGACTCCAACACACAAGATGAAGAAATGCACCTACAACCTGTGACTAGCTCAAAGATGTAGAAAAAGGTCATCATTTTACATCGTGACACAAACAAATAGACACTATGCTTCTAATAATCTCCGGTCTGTCAAGCCGCTGTCAAACATAATTAATTTCCGGAATTCTCCTCCTTTGAAACGACGATTAGCTTTCTGTCTAGATTCTTGAGTAAGAGCACCCTCTTGATGGTTACAGTAAGTAAGTGTACAGCAAACTGAATAAGCTCCCATATACCAGAATTCTTTCATCAGGGTCCTTCGTAATACTAGCCATCAATTCAAAGTGTGTCCCTTTCATCCTTCTACTAACTTGTCTCTACCATCCTAGAGCCCCTTTGTAAGGAAGTGGAAGTTATCTAGTATATCATCAAACTTACAGTCTATAAGATCTTCATACATAACACTTCTCTTATTGTGTCTAAGCAAACGACAACCTTTTGAATACATGGATGGGTACTCATTGATAAATCCACACCATCACTTGTGCTCTATATTCCCTAGCCAAGTCATGGATCTAGTAGTACGTATATGTCTAGTAATGATCATGACAATATCAAGAGGGACATTTTTCTATGTACATCAATTCATGATCTGCACTATCACGAACCTTGCGTACCGAGACCAGCCACTGTTATCCTTTTTTATAGTTGCTTTCTCTTCGAAACTAGAAAGCAGATACGAATCCATGGGCCAGAGAACTGCCGAATCATCTTGTCATGACTAGATATATGGAGCGCAGTTTGTCTATGGCCATCTCATATATGCACACACGTATTACTCTTTTTAGTAGGATCTTAGTATCTACACTATAGACTTACTATGAGGAACTTTGTTGGTAACCTAAACATAGCGCATACCTCCTCTACATAAGATCTATCCAACTCTCTCTGGTACGCCTACTTGATTGTCTATGTGTGGGCATGTCTATGATTCTTTGGATCTTGTGCCATATCGACCATTTCACTGACACTTTATCATCCACCCATTGATCCAACAGTTTGCGAAATCCTCTTATTATGATGTGCAACACTAATATCTAGTTCAATATCGTCTGTAAATGACACCTTCAAGGTCAAGTCATATTCCTATTTCTCTCTGTTTCGCATTCCATGTCGATCTAGGTCTGTTGATCTTCGATTCGCAGACCCTGATAACGTGAATGAGACCTTGATAGTGCGTTATAGAGAGAGTCACAGTCTCAGACAATTATCATCGTCACTGTCACGCCCATCACCTTTAGCCTTGTTGAATGAATAAAGGAGCAAATCTGATCTAAAGAAGATAGGCGAAGGGCTGAGAAGGGTGAGAACAAGAGCATTGATAGTTGAGAGAGAATGAAGAAAGCGGAAGAAGAAACGGGACATATTGTTTGTGGGCTTTGGAAAGGCAGAGAACGAAATAAACGATGCTTAGGAATATATATATATATAGACCTATGTTGAACTGAGCAAAGCTCGGCGAGATATCTTTGATGATAGAATGGCATGTTGGGGGGTAGCTGATTCTCATGGACAGAGATGATGTTCTTTGTTGTCTTTCTTCATTTACCCTTGATAAGGTGTGAAATAGATTCTATGGAGATCTAATTCCACTGCAATAGAGAATAGAAAATGGAACAAGAAAGGCGCCTTTATTCATAAGCTCACCAAGTAATACAGACTTTGAGGAAGAACAAATCAGAAATTGAATAGATGTAAGACTCGCCTATACCCCTCTCACGATTCTTGAGATACTAAGACTAGAAACAGCGTTCATAACATAAGGGCAATTAGCTTCTTAGCTATACAGCAAAAAGAAGAAGGGAAAAAAAGGAGAAACGACTGCAAGTGTTCGTTTGCCGTTGCAATTGTCAAGAAAGACGGATATATGTTGTTGGAAAAACAAAATTCCAGTTTATATGCATGATTTGTTAGGGAGCTATTGTCGTTCCATATGCTGACAGTGGAAGCAGATACATTATATACTTGGTTTTTGTATAGTTATAGCTATAGAGGAAGTATTAGGTAGCAGTTAGGCAGCAAGTTGAACAATGCTTAGTTATGATATGTGATGTTGATGTAATTATGGGTATGAGGTGGCCTTTTTTGTACTGCGGCTTTCATGTACTTCAATATTATAGTTCCTAGTTAACAAATAGAAATAAACAGCCCTAACCCTTGCGATACTCCGCTAAGCGCCTAAAAGCATATACCTCTTCATTAGTTGTCATATATATACACAACTCTTCGCTTTCTTTCATCATATACTTATGTAGCAAACCTAACTCTCTCGAGTATCCCCTTCTCAGAAGAACAGTTGCAGTATATCAGGATACGTCCCGAGATCTAGGATCAAACGTCTTCTGCGGTCTAGGAGTATCGGACAGTTGGGCAAAATAGCTCAACAGTCTCCCCGTCTTGCAAGCAAATGTAGTTACGTACTTATTATTAACCTTCCTGGCGTGCCTTAGGACTAGCAAGTAGCGTCCCTTCACTATTAGGAGATAGTTAGAAGGTACAAGTAAGTAGCCTTTTGCCCGCGATGGAGGGTTTCGACTAGAAACATCTTCCACTTCCTGCGGTAATGTGTTACTCCCCGTGAAGCGTCGCTCCAACGAGGCCTTTCCACCAAGTGTAGATGTGTATCCAACTGCTTGGTTGCCATGCTCCGTGGCTGTCATGCTTGTTCTTCTTCGACAGTGCCTCCTTAGCCTCACACCAGTTGCCGAGAATTGCCATGTGCCCAGGACACCACTTTATAGCCAGTTGGGCCTGGGACCTGGGGTCTGCAGCTTCATAATCGCAGCTGAACGTTGGCAAGGGCAAGCCACATGCTCTGCCATACCACTATTACTCTCCTACCTACCTACTATCCTAGCGTTTATAGCTCTCTGAATCTAGTAGTCTTCATTAGATGTGATCGCAATAGTCTCATCTTTGCGTTTATATCGTCATGAAGGTAGACCTATAATACACACGCACAGTTTGACTCGTATCCGATCATCGTAATATGACGATGCATTTGGTAGAGCAGAAAATGCTGAGAACCCTAAATTATTTGGGAGTGAGATACTAGTTTTAGTTTCTGTATTTTCTGGGACTTTCGATGATCTTGGTCAAGTGACCATGTTATTCATGTCATATCGATGCTATACGATTCATATTGTCATGGCCATGTCACCAAGTGAAACTGTATCTAGATCTATGGCTTGGCGGTTTAGCTCAGATTGGACTAAAACCGACTAACTCGAAGCTCTGAGACGCGCTAAAATTGACTTCTTCACCCCAATAGCCTCGTCCATTTGTACTATGTTAACAATGTGTTTTCCTAGAATGAATAAGCGATATTGATTCCAATATCTCTATACTGGTACTTCCCGACGAATTATTGCCTCTGCGCATCAGAGAGCCGCATCAAGGAGATACGTGGAAGATGATATCAATAAAGCCGCCCCTTTATATGTCATTATCGGCCGCCGTGGCAACTATGCGGTAACTTACAGCTCCATTTATTGTCTTTGTTCTATGATTTGAGATATGAGATACAGTGTCGTTTTTTCATTTACAGGCCCAAAAAGTGGCAGTATCTTGAAGTCTACATCATGTCATGCAGATATACTATGTACGAAGCTTGTCCTCTTTTCACCCTTGATACAAGACAGGTTACTACTATCAGCACATACTATGTGTGTCTGTATAGGCTTTATTGCATGTTAGTTCGGCCTGCTTTGGATAGAACTTCCTATCCTGCTCAGAAAATCGACTGGACGCGGCTCGGCTTGTGTGATTACCGCTTGTTGATGCCTACATATCAATACTCGAATCAGAAACTAAGACATGTACTACTACATTGCACATCAATTATTTGCATATACTAATATACTGTAGCGGGGAAAGGGCACTCGGTGTTCACATACAATATTCGTTAGCAGTACAGCGTCATAGACAGATTATGTCTCACAGATTTACAAATTTAGTCTTTTCATTCAAAGGCGATGTTAAAAAAAGCCCACTAGCAATGACATACATGAACACATGATTGTTTACATAGAAGCACGGGTGGTACGATATCAAGTATCAAGTACTGCGGCCGATATAGTTGCACTATGGCGATAGGATAGCTCCCATTGTCAGCAGCGCTGACGTCTATTCATCATCAAATGTCATGCCCTTCTTCTCTTGTGTAGTTCATGGTATCAAACGTACATATATTGACATAACGCACGTCACAAGTGAGCGGCCAGTCTAAGCGAGCAGCTTCTTGATGATTCATGTAGTACCTGCTCATTAGCATTTAGTTAGGCTATTAAATTACTACTTCTCTATTCGAAAGTAAGTTTTCCTCTATTGCAAAGTCATGTTTTCTTGGCTTTACGCCATATTGAAGTTCTTAGCTCTTAGGATACAATGCGTTACTGCCTTCACCATCTTGACGTGATTCAACCATGTGTTAGCTAGAGAGCTACTCGATAATGGTAAACCCGTGGTACTTGTCATATACGAGTATGCAGCTAGTCTCAACAATTTCACAGACGTCAGCTACAAGGGCACTGTGTTTAACTATTGTGCCCTCTACAATCAGAAACCACCCATCGAAAAGATCTTACCTTCCGCATTTACCTCTTCGGTGGTAGTACTTGCAGCCAAACACATTATGCGCTCTGGGTATCGCTTGATGGAGGTTTTGATCTTAGTACTTATCAAAGGATGCTGTGTACAGTATACGTGGTTATTTCATTATTTTGATAAACGTGGACAGGTAGCTATAGTTATTTGTTGGCTTCTGACAACAAAACACGAATAGAATATCTGCGCCTTCATTCCGTTCTCTTAGAGTGTGGTAGTGGCAAAACTCTCCCGCACTAGCACTAAAGCTAAAGATATGACTCTATCGTATTAGGCCTTGGGCCGTCATGGCATGGCATTTAGACTTTGCTCTAGACAACTCTACAGAGTAGTATGCACGAAGAGCGGGATGCATGTCCTGGTTGACACGACGATAGATCAGCTGACAGCTTGTCTTTGGCGATGTTTTACGAATTATATTATGGGTAAGATGAAATTGCCGAGACGCAGGAGAATTTAAGCCTGGATGGAATGATATAGAAAGAGAGAGGAAGAGGCTTTCTCGAAGTTTCAGCGAGGGAAAAAAAATTGAGGGGTTGGCTAGTCAGCGGAGAGAAGAATAGAAGAACGGGAAGAGTAGGCAGTCGTATCATAAAGATCACAGTATGTAAGTCGTTATAGTGCCAATTTTTTTTTGGGCCTTTTGAGGTATGGGTTTGGTGCGACGGGCGGTGAGTGAGTGATAACTGTAGACGGGCTAGGGTTTGATACTGATTTTTCCTCTAGAGTCTTTTCTTTCGCCACGGGGCCCTTTTGTCTGGTAAAGGAATTCGTGGGCGTTTAATATATAACCTCGTATCTTCATAGTTCTAGAAACTTTATAAGATTAATGGCTAAAAATTATATATATATATATATATAACCTCTTTCGCTTTAGGTTGCCGGCTAGGAACCATCTAGTGGCGCTGCTAGGAGGAGCCTTTGTTGATCGTTGTACGATTAGAGTACTAAATATAATCCAATTCAATCTAATTCGATCAAAGCAACTTGAACTTGGGGCTCTATAGCTGGAAAGAGGCAAAAGCGGTCTGGAAGGGCCGAGACGGAATCAAGGAATAGAAAGAAGCTGTTTAGTAAGAAGCCTAATGAATAAACGACTTTAACACTAAGCCAGAGGCGGCCGCACATGCAATGGGAGAAAGGAAAAGTGAAATCTACTGTAAGTCGCAACCAACGAAAGCCATGGCCAAGTCTTAGGCACAAAGAAAAAGGGAGGTCGTAGATGGGAAACAAACCATACATAAAATCTAATAAAGGTCTCAGCCAAGCTTTCTTTGCTATTAGATTAGTGCCCAATTATAATGGGAGCTACTTAAGCGTGGGATAGCGATGGATGAGAAAGGTGGGATTCCCTTCCCCCCCCCCCCCCAAAAAAAAAAAAAAAAAAAAAACAGCCCTAGCTTCTCTCTTTTATTTTTCTTTTTTTCCTTCTCTGGAACTTAAATACCGTATTTGATTGATTGTGCGTGCCCTTTTACTTTTTCTAGCTACACAAAACACACGAGGAAACATAAACAGTCACAGTCTGGGATCAATAATTTATATAAAAAGATATATATATATTTTTTTTAAATGCATTGCCTGCTAACATGGCAGAAGAATCAACAGAAGACCAGCACAGCAAATAGATAGCTAGGAGTAGAATGTCGAACTCAGAGAGACAGTCCAAGACTAAGCACTGCAAATCGCAGATGGGAGCCTAATCCAATTGATTGATTGACGGCGCACGGAAATAGGGGACAAATCCGAGTGCGGGATGACAGGGAAGACAGACTAGAAGCGTACGCATTTGAAGCATTTGCACTGGAACTGTAGATATGGAGATATGACCTGCCCCCCCCCAGCAAAGGGTCAGCTGACGGGTTTTAATGGGGACGAGCACTGCAAAGGACAAGGCTTTAGCTGAGCCTAGTTTTATGTTATCTCTTTACCAAAGACAGAAAATAGGAAAAAAAAAAAAAGCCCTATTTTATGTATACTACGCGCCTTTTTGCTACGTTCAAAAGAACAAACCTTCCTCTTTTTTTTTTTTCCTGCCGGCCTTGGACCTTTGGCTCTCTTCTTCTTCTCTTATTTATATCTTTCAAATCTTGACTTCATCTCCAAACCACCAAACACACCTCATTGTTGTTGTTGTTGCTGTCGCTGCTTAGTTTCCTATTTTAACCGGTGACTCTACTTCTCCGCCTCCTTGACTCTCTGAATCTTTTTTTTTTTTTTTTCAATTGTTCCTGCAGCCGACGAACAACAGCAAAAAGCCTAATTGGGTCACTCCAGACCCAGTCGACCAACCGAAACGACGCATTACAGCAAGGATCTAGCCTTTTGCCGGACCTGTCTAGAAGCATCGTGAGCGTCTTTATCTTTCTTCTTATCAACTTTACGACACGCACGCACACATATTACCGCCTAATAATCTTATAATCACCACGCACTATTTACCAGTCGCCCATCATGATCGGCAACTTCTACCGACGGGCTATCCACAAGGCCATCGACCACCGACCCGCTTGGAAGGTCATCGTTCACCCCCGGTATACACACTCTAGCGTTCGCTCCATGACTAGCATTGCCGCCAGCAGCGCTGCCACCGCAGACAAGTCGAATACCGCCCGCCCAATCGGCTACCGCCCTTACAGCGATTGTGCCGCCTACTCAGCAATTGCTGCCCAGAAACCCGTTGAAGAAGAGCGCTACGCTGCTTACGACCCCCAGAGCTTCTATCCAGCCGAGATCGGCGAAATTCTCGACGGCCGTTACCGTCTCATATCCAAGCTAGGCTGGGGCACTGGCTCGACTGTGTGGATGGCTGAGCACATCGGCGCCACTACCAACAAGTACGTTGCTATGAAGATTTCCAACTCATCGCCCGTCATTCAAGCCACCGCCGAAAAGGAGTTCGACCTTACCCGCCACATGTTTGAGAAACGCACCAAGCATCCCGGACAGCAGTACCTGCGTGAGATGATCGACTCGTTCACCATCGACGGCGTCAACGGCAGCCACATGTGCATGACCTTCGAACCTCTTCGTCAGCCTCTATGGCTGCTCGGTCGTCAGCAGGAGGCCGATGGCGTGATCAAGCCAGCTACTTTGAAAGCCGTTATGCCTAGTATCCTCAAGTGCCTGGACTACCTGCACACCGAGTGCCATATCATTCACACCGACCTCAAGGCTGACCACCTCATGATCGACTTTGAGGACGCAAGTGTTCTGGAACGCTACGTCCATGACAATGACCGTGACCCCGCACCCTTCATCAAACGCCGTGGCCGTCGTGTGTATGAGTCTCGCCCCGAATTTGGCGCTGTTGAGCACCCCGTCACCTACGTCAAGATAACCGACTTCGGCCTGTCTGTCCGCGGTGACCTAGCTAAACACAACCACATAATCCAGCCCGCCGAGTACTGTGCTCCTGAGGTCGTCATGGAGTGCGGTTGGAGTTATCCCGCTGATATTTGGAACCTAGGCCTGGTAATGTGGGAGCTGCTTGCCGAAGTAAATCTACTCGATGGCCGTATGGACGAGAACTCTTCGTTTAACCACATCACTCGCATGGGCCAAATGATCCGTCTAATTGGCCCGCCGCCCAAGGAGCTCGTCGACCGCGCGTCGCCGCAGAGACGCAAGATCATGTTCGACAAATGGGGCAAATTCATCCATCCTTCACTGGTTCCTGACAAGGAATTTACCTTTGAGAACTATACAAGCTTCTTCGAGAAGGGTAGCGATGAGCAGCGTCTCTTCATCAACTTTGCCAAGCGTATGCTGACTTGGTTGCCTGAAGAGCGGGCCACAGCGCGTGAGCTGCTCGACGATCCTTGGCTGCAGTCATAAACTGTGTCTTGATATCTGACACACCGCGACATGCATTTTATTACCGATTTCCTTTGTTTTTTTTTTTTTTTTATTCATTTTTCATCCACCTAATATTTCTTGTCCTTTGATTTTGTCCTTATATACACTTCTTCCACCCATTGACGGTGGCTCTTTCATTGGGATATTTTCGTATTTCTCCACATTCGACTTGGCGTTTCCGGATCAGTCAGTGGCTTGCACGTCTCGTTCCAAAGGTAAAAACAGACGCTTGTAAATGCCTTTCTGAGGGTTATATATTTCTATTTCTTTTCATCGGTTAATGTCTCTTTTTCTTTTCTGTACCGATTTTTTTTATTTCTTGTCCGACAGAATGGCGCCAGAGACAAATAGGCTACGATAAGCCGCAGTATTCTCTTTCACACACACAACACTTCATCTCTCTTCAAAACTCACGTACACCAAGTTGAGCTCGACTTATCATTAGAACAGGCCCTAGCCCGGCGAGGCTAGGTCTCAACATAGTATGGCGGAACAGTACACGCTTTTTTTTGTTTTTGTTTCAGTTTTTTTTTGTTACTTGATTTGCTTGATTAGCATCAGATCTCTGTTAAGGAGGATATCAGTTTCTTGTTAACCTATTTTTTTCAAACTTTTTTTTATTCATTTCATTGCTCATTATTGCTAAAGCAGCACTCACAATTCTTCCTCATGATACAACAAACAGTAGAATATCCTATAGCGTTTTCTTTTCATAAGTTAATCAAGAGAAAAAAGTTCTCATTTATACTATATTTTTTTCATCAAATCATTTTTATTATTACTAATAGTATTAGCATAGCACTGCGCCGGACATCACTTCTATCAGAAATCCCTTTGCGTTCTATTACCAGTGAATGAATGTATGCAAAACCTAGGATATCACAACACCAAAGCTCTATGTCATTTAGGTGTCCAGGTTTCTTTCCCCCCCCCCCCCCCCCCCCCCCCTCTTTAAGTCCTGCCCAAGCTGTTAGCTAGCGATACATATTTGGGAGCTTTGGCTTTCATTGATCAAGTTCGATAATAACTTATTTTCTATTGTATCTTCTCGACAGCTCACATTTTCCGGAACTTAAGATTTTCTCAAAAATTACGGAATACAACGGTAACAATTCACCGAATCTCAACTAGCTGTAGTGTATTTTTAGTGTTTGGCGAAAAAAATTTTTTTTTGGGTTGTTTATATCTTCATTGGGAAAAAAATAAAAGATCAAATATGATAGTTATGTGATTGCTACATTCTTATTAATCCTAGACAGCGCTTTGAGATGGAACAAGAAATCTCTGTTTGGCCACATGACCTTTTTCGAGCCAGCCTACCGCCCTATTCTCCTTTTACAACCGGTTCACAAGGTCGTAACTGTGTAAACAGTTGGTTGATTACTTTACTCCTTCGTGCACCAGTCCGTATCGCCCTCATGAAACAAGAGACTATTATGTGCAATGGAAATAAGACGCCGTGTTTTGTTTCCCTTTGGTAGATAGACGGGCGGGGATTCTATAGTTTATTCTGTCACACTTGCATATATACATAGTGTAGTGGGTGGTTATGAAAACAATAAAGATTATTATCAAATTTATATATATGTCCATGGTATAAGTTGATAGATTCTTAGAAAAGAGAGATAAAAATAGTACGTTCGGTACGAGTAAGTGAAGTAATGGAAACTTGTCTAAATACTTATTAAACCATGAGATATGCCCAAAAACAAAATGCTGTCCTCCTTGCCAAGGCTCCCTTGAATGTTGATCAAGTACGTTGTTGACTACTACTAGAAATAAACATTCCCTGGATATCTGGAGGTTATCTGCTTTGTTCTTTGTTTTTACCCAGCCACACTGATATTCTTGTGCTTATTCCCTACCACGGCTTTTTTATATTTATATTGGTCAACAGCAAAATACAGGCAGCGAGAGGGAAGGAAAAACAAAACACAAAGTTGACAGCAAAGTGATACCATATCCGGTCGACCTAGGACTTCATATACGCACGCATATTGCATATTGCATCAATCCGACAAATAAAAACAAGATAAGCGGAGCGTAAACATGTAATTAGCTATGGCAGCCTAACTTGACCTTCCTGACTTGTATATTCATCTGTCGAAGAACCTCTCACGACGAGAAACCTGTCTCAATCATCGATCGGATTTGATGCTTTGTCTTCATTTTCACCGAGATAGCAATGGCGCAGATGGAATGTACCCCTTGACTACTAGTATGAGAAGACTATATTGGTCCAGATAAATACAAGATAGAGATCCAGTAGCATCCCTTTGAAACTCACTTTCAAGCTTTGGTGCGATGTTTCTGATTCCGGGTTGCGTGACTTTTCATCATAGGCGTGATCTTGTTGGGCTATTCTCGTAGCGAGAAACGGGGCCGGCTTCATCTTGTCCGTTCGCGTCTTTGATTCTGTGGAGGTTGATCTGGAGTCAGGTCAGCCCCAAGATTGATGCCGATGATCCTAGTGTACAGTAAGTTAGCCTTGACTCTTTTTCAAGCTTGAATCCCATTTCTTAGTATCACGGGGCATTATTGTCAGTTTCTGATATGTAACGAGAAACAAATCGGCTCGAAAATTGGTATAACTTTCAGGTTTCTAGTATGATGCTGGAAACCCACGCTTCGATGTTTTTTAGACAAATCACGCAGCCTCATTACCCCGCCCCGCTAACATACATCATAGTAAGTAACCTTTTTTAAATGTACTTACTAACGACTTATCACTTGATTAAAAGTGGGATGTTTTTTCTTTGGATACTTCTAAGAAGTCCTGGGGCACTATAGAGAATCGCTTCTACTTATATGCACAGCTTCATGTTGAGCGGCTCCAAAGATTACCTCGCCTTATCAAGCTTATTTCTTATCCACCATTACGCCATTATTTTGTATCACACCCACCGTCCCGTCCTCCGTATAGCATCACTTCACCTATATCACATCAAATCAATCATCATGGCTCTCCATTCTGCCCCGGACACCAAACTCATCTGTAAGTTCTTTTCTCGTTGTTCTTTCGTATGGCGACAAACAACACAACGTTAACCATCGCTTTTTTTCCTCCAAAATAATAGTCGCTCCATCAGGTGAAAATTCTCAAGTATCCGGCCAAGCAGCCCAGTTTACCCTTAACAGTCTAACTCGCAGTGATCTGGTCGCCTCACCCATAAGCCAATTCCACGCCTGGTACCAAGCTTGTTCACAGCCAACCATCTCCCCCCCCTCGCCCGCTGCTGTCGCTCACCCAGAAACTGGTGTTCTCTCCACAGCCGCCCTTCCATCCGGCCGCGTCTCGTCGCGCGTCGTATACCTCAAAGAACTCAATTCGCGCGGCTACTTCGTCATATACTCCAACTTCGGCACCTCACGCAAAGCCGCTGACCTTGCCACGAACCCCCATGTCAGCCTTGTGTTTTGGTGGGAAGCGCTACAGCGCCAGGTCCGCATTGAGGGCCTCGCGGAGAGGATGAGTTCCGAGGAGTCGCAGGCTTATTACGATACGCGATCGCGCGGTAGCCGCATCGGTGCTTGGGCGAGTCGCCAGAGTCAGGTCTTGGAGAAGACTGCGGCTACAACAGTAGAAGGTGATGAGGAAGCTGATGATGGTACAGCGCAGTTGAAGGGCTGGGTTAAGGAGGTCGAGGAGCGGTTTGAGGGGCAAGATAAGATCCCAGTGCCCGAATTTTGGGGTGCGTTAAAGATTGTCCCGGACCGCATTGAGTTTTGGCAGGGCCGTGAAAGTCGGCTTCACGATCGCTTTGTCTATGTCAAGGAAGACCCCAATGGAGAGTGGGAGATCAACAGACTAAGCCCTTAGAGATGATGAAAGAAGTTTATAGCCATTATCGGATTCTGGTATATTCCAAACATATCAAGACTAGCATGTAGCACTAAAAGGCTAGCTATTTCAATCCATAATGATTATGTGATCTTCACGATACGCTAGAAAGAAGTAAGGTGAACACTAAAAAAAAAACCAAATATTTCTCACAAAACAAAAAAAAAAAAACCCCAAAACCGTATACTTAGATAACACATTAACGAATTTGTTGGCTATAACCCGACCAAGATGAGAGTGAGCCTATAGCTCACCAGCAGAGTTACCAGCACTACTCTTCTTCTCCAACTTGGCAAAGTCAGTGAAACCTAGCTCATACACCAGGCCGGTGGTCATGCGTGCGTGTTCTAGCATGTGGTCAAAGGACAGATACTTGATCAGGTCATCGGTGCTGTGAATATGGGGGTCTGAAACATCGAAGTTGGACTCAATGACAAAGGCCGACGGGTATCCAGCCTTAGTGGCCGACGCGTGGTCGGAGCAGGCGTAACCGCACTTGGTCTCGGTGTAAGGAATGTTGCAGTACTAATAGCCTCTATGTTAGTATGTCTTATGGCTTGCTTATCTACTACGTCGTGGGTTTGGGACATACCTCAGTGATGACCTCCTTGATGAAGTTTGTCAGGCCAGTATCGACAAAGTCGACAATGACGCCAACGCTCTCAGGTTCGCCCTTTTCCAGGGTACCCTGGGTGTAGCCAGTCATGTCCTGTTGAAGCATAGCCTTTACGTCACGGCCCTGCTTCTCATACTCGGCAAAGATGGCCTGCGAGCCGAGCAAACCACCCTCCTCGGCGCTGTACCAGTGGAACTCGATAGTGTTCTCGGCCTTACCACCAGCCACATCCTTGTTCAGAAGTAGGTTGCGGAAGACCTCAAGCGTAGTGACGGTGCCGGAGCCATCGTCATCGGCGCCGGGCGCAGCCAGAACACTGGGCAGCCACAGGTTGATTGAGTCCTGGTGGGCACCGATCACGATGGTTCTGTTAGTCTTGCCAGGGATAGTAGCGATGATGGAGCTCTGTGGCCACGAGTGGGCAAACGGCGAGGCGGACACGGAAGCCTCGGCTCCGGCGGCCTTGATGTAGTCGTTGATGCGTGACAGCAACCACTCAGAGGACTGGCGACCATATTGTGAACGGAAGTAGCGGGTATGGAAGCTCGTGAACTTCTCCAGATTGGCCTGCATGTTGGCCTTGGACAGCGTGGGCAACAACGGGGTGACAGCGTCCTGGTGTACGCACTTCTTGGGGAAGACGGGCTTAGAGAGCACGCTGGCGCGCAAAGTTCCGAGAGCCTCGGTCTCGGTTATGTCCATGAAGTTCTTGCCTTCCTACATGCGAGTATATAGTATGTTAGCTGACTAGATTTCAATATGATTGTCAAAGGTCTTTTGTTCCTTTCCAAAGGCCGAATAGGCGGTGATGACGTACACGACGAAGTTCCCACTTCTGCTCCTCAGTCACGCGGCGGGTCTCACCGGGCGCAAGCTCGATCAGGAAAGTCTCGGTCTCCGCAACCTGCGGGAATAAGACGACATTGTCGACATCGACATCCTCAACGTAACGGGCGCTGATGGCGGGAATGGCAGTAGCCAAGACGGCAGCGTGGGAAAAGCGCATGATGGGTAGGGGTTATGGTGGGTGCGAGTTGAATTGGTAAGATTGTTGAATGATGATGGCTTATTGCAGCTTGGTAGTATCGAAACAGCTAGGAAAATGATGAGAGAAGAAATGGATGAAGCTAAGATGTACAGACAACAAAACTTTGGCGGTCTAGCGTCAAATATGGCCAGAGTCGGATTATCATGAATGAGAACGAGGCTGGCAGATTTAAAGAGAAAGAGAAGGTTATACGAGATCCGACGAGGGGGTCAAAAGCTGGAAACCATGCGCTTAAGCCTTGTCTAGCTCTCTCGATTCCATGTGGCGGGAAGCTAGACTGCTTTGTTATGCTATGCTTATGCGGCTTAGCTTACCTTTGCATAGCTTCTTATCGCGATAAAGCCCCGTCTTACTATTAATCAACCTGCGCCATTTCAAGCGTTGATCAGCAAATCCAACACGCTATAACGCCCACAGGCTCCCCCACAGTTAGGCCCCTGTAGCCACTATTAAAGTAATAAAAAGCCCGCTAAAAGAGCCACTGAGTTACGCAGAGCCAGAGCCTATCGATCCGCTTAACAACGTCATGAGGTAGTACCATCGTCGACAGCCGTTAAGCTTTAGCGTTAGTTAAAATTTCATTACCAAATTATATATTAAATATCTCAATAAGATTAATGATAATATATATATATATATATATATAACAGAAGATGTCACGCAAAGCTCGATACAAACATGAAGTAAATAAACAAGGTGCAAACATGGCCGCTAGCAACATCTTGTCGTAGGTCAGGGACAGGAACGAAATTCCAGGGCTCTCTCTCTCTCTCTCTCTCTCATACACTCTAGCGCTCTCTCTTATAGATGGTTCTACATGGTTATCATCTTACATGGTATCCTCAGCCATTCTACTACGCGTCTTATCCCAGTTGACCTTCTCCTGCAAACCACCTTTGCTCTCCAGGCCCAGCCCTCTTTCCACCCACTCCTTGCTGCCCATATGCGTCAGACGAGAAAGCGCACGTGAAAAAGCAAACGCCTCCTCGTCACCAGAAAACAGCGCCGAGTCTTTCATCTTAGTTAAGCTCTGTGCCATATCTTCTAGCTGCAGTTGTTTACTATCAATCTCAGCAACGGCAGTAGCGCCACCCTGTTTCTTCATCGTGTCAATCATCTCATCCCGAGAGATGAAGAGCTCCTGAAGCGGCTTCTCAGTCGTCAGGACCAGGCGTGCCTGACGCTCATATACGGCGTCAATGAATGTGATGAAGCGACGAGCTAGATCGCGCTGCTGGTATGTCATAGCGGGGATGTCTGTGACTAAGAACGAATCGTAACTACGCATTAGCTCTAGGTAGTCTGCGGCACTAGTCGGCTTGCCAATCAGCTCGTCAAACGTGAACCAGGCACAGCGGCCACTAACGCGAGGAACATGAATGACACGGCCCCATACAGTCTGCTCCTCAGCATGCGGCTCCGGGTTCTTGGGGTCGCCTAGGAAACGGAACCACTTGAGAGCGTGGTCCGTGGCAGACTGGCCAAGCGGATAGTGGTAGACGCCACTAGGCGGGCGGGGAATTTTTCTGTAGTCAGTGGGCGAGTCGAGATTTATGACACGCAGTTCAGTTTTAAGCAGATTTATTGCAGGGATAAAGCTTTCCCGCTGGATGCCGTTCTTGTACAGTTCGTCAGGGTGGCGATTCGAGGTTGTCACGAGAACGACACCCTGGGCCATCAGCGCCTCCAGCAAGCGCCGCAGAATCATGGCGTCGGCTACATCGGTGCACTGGAACTCGTCGAAGCACAGAACGGTGCCGGTCTTGGCGATACCGGCGGCCACGAACGGAATGGCGTCGACGTCGTTGCCGTGATTAATCACGACGGCGTGGATGCGCTTATGCACGTCTTGCATAAAGTTGTGAAAATGGATGCGCAGCGTATTTGTGATGTTAGGTGGAATCGTATCATGGAACAAATCCATAAGCATCGTCTTTCCACTACCAACATCACCGTATAGATACAGGCCCTTGGGCAAATTCTTGGGAAGCGCGCCTAGTGCGGCTTGTTTCGGCTTTCCACCGCCAAAAAGGGAGCCAAATATGGATTTAGACGGCTGCAACGACTCAATTGTTGGCTGGATTACCGCTGGTGGAGCATAAGAGCATAGCTCTTCATGCAGCCTCTGGAGATTTTGAATAATACCTGCAGATAGGGGTTCTGGGTCAGCCTAAGCTGTACGACACGGGCAACAGCTGCTTTGTCCATGCAGGTTGATAAAAATCAACGCCGCAAATCGACGCTGAAGGGAACAACAGAGGGTACAATTGGCGGGGCGAATTTGCGTACCTCGTTGGTGAGGGTCGTTGCGCAAACGACCCTGTGCCACTCTTCGGTCATATTCCTCGATGGGACCAATAATTTCGACAGGTTGGCCAGTGACCGAGGATGCTACGGCAGCTAAAAGCTCAGGGTCGGCAACTGGAAATGGAGAATAAGAGTTAAATTTATAGGACTAGAAAACAAAAGACGACAGTGGAGTCAGACGAGACGAAGGTGCATGTACAAACCAGACTACTACACACTGTTCACATTTGACTGTATACAGCGACATATTGGTTCCCACAGATCGGCCGCTTAGTCTCAATGCAGCCTCTCCAAAAAAGAAAATAAAAGTGACAATATGACTGTCGTTTGGCTTGCTTACCTGCATCTGCCACTGTAGCCAGCAGACGACTACCGGAAACAGCAGGAAGAAAATACGGCAGAGTTTGCAAATACTGTGGAGGTCTCACGCGAGCAGCCGAGGCAGTTCCAGCAAGGTAGAACGGTGATGGTTGATGGAAAGAAAATACCCGCAGTGAGATTTGTGACTGTCTAGAGAGACACGAAGACATGCAGCGGGTCATCGTCATTGACGGTACTATTGACAGCATCATCGAGGCCGAGCTACGCGTACGAAGACCGCTGGCCCGGTTCCGAGCGAATATGTGGCGCGAGGCTGCTGACCGTGAAATTCGGCGGCCCAGCACAGAAACTGTAGCAGAATGCATGGAAGGCCTTCAGCAAGAAATCCCAATTTTGTCAACAAGCTAGGGACCGAGATTGAGGCAAGAAGTAGAGACAATAGGTAAGAAGAGTTGCTTTAGAAAGTTATCAATACATAAAATAGAAGGAACAAAAATCACATATAACTAAATTATGATCATAGAAACGAGGAGTTGTCGTTAATATGTTTAGCACAGATAAAAGCGAGTGAGAATCAGTGAAGAAAGCAAAGGTAAAAATTGAAGGCAGGCCTTCATGTTTCTAGCCTCTAAAACTCACGAATCCACTTCAAACATAATGGCGTCACATGCTTGCCGCTTCGTCCTGCTTTGGTAGCTCTGGGGAAGCCATTGCCGAGCCAATATTGTTGTAGTTAGGGTTTTGTGAGGGTAAATGCTTTTTTGGATTATGTTTAGCGCCATGGGCCGAAATTTGTGAAACAGCGCTTATTACTGCTCCAAAGACGATAGAGGACACTAAGATATAGACCCTTATGCATCGGCAAATATCAGGGTTGCTGATGCTACACAACATGCTTTACTATTCATCTACAAGCTGAATGCTACCAAGGATAAATATAAGGACAATATTTAATACACACAAGCTACTCAAAAAGTCCGTATATAGGAACTGTATATAAACACTATCAGTATAATTGTTTCTTTGTCTGAGCGCATTCTCTTATAAACATTCTCCTCTTTCTGCTTCTCTTTCTTTGTCTGCTGCTAGCTTCATGCGGAGATCTAAAATGTCATCTCTTTGTTGTTATATATGCTGCCCAGTCGCTCCTCTAATTCGGTAGATTCGACCAATAGAACAACTCTATCTTGAACAAAGAACTCCTAGCAGATATACTATGTAAGTTATTCTACAGCATATCACTTGCCTACAAATAAAGCTGTTTATCTCCCATTTCAAAGTGCAGAATTGTTTTCTTTTAGTGATTCTTATTTGTTTAAAAGTATATCCAACTTGTTTTATCTTTTGTCGCTACCAAAACTACACTAATTCTTTGTCATCAGTACTTGGTCACCTGGCTTCCTTATCTCTTGTCAATTCAAGATACTTGTGTTGCATCATGATGCCAAACAGATTTGCCAAGTTTCAGCTTGCCTGGGAAACTGACCCAATAGCTAACGGAAACCTCACCCAAATCGACCTGGACCAATCCATTTACTATGCGGCTTATCAAGCCCTTGGTGACGCCATCGACAAGATCACCGAGGCTGAAGCCTACTTTGCTAAGATCATAAACTTGTGGAAGCTGTACAAGTTTATATATGTGCCATATGCAGATTCTGGCCACTATGACGACTCATATCATCCTTTGGACAAGGCAACCACTGACGATAAATGCACCGAGGCTCTTGAAGGCTTTCGCCTGATACGCGAGAGCTTCGACCGCATTGATTGGGCATACACACAGAGCGAATTCTCGCACCACAGCAACAAAAAGAGCGCTCTGCGTTCACTCTTCGAAGAAGACCTGCGCGAAATTGTCCAGGAAGTCCACGAGCGCGTATGGAAGCTGCCTCCAACTCAGCTGAATGATGGTATTGACGACATCGTCAAGTATCCCCGTCGTATTGACATGTGCCAGTATCTCGATGTCAGTATTGGCAAGCACTTTTGGACGTACAAGTGGGAGATGTGGCAGCTGCGCCAGTATCCCAACACATATTACCCGATAGGTAACTGCCCTCGGCCGTTTCAGGACTTCATATGCACCGTTCCGCCGCACGATGCTATGAGTATTCCCGCATCTCTGTTAACCGCTGACTCACGCCCGATGGATTCGGCTTCTACCGGCCTTATCAACCTCGTCGGCGCCTTCAGCACGACGGCCCGCAGCGTCTTCTCGGTCGTGCTAAATAACAAGCGGAAGCGGACTGACGATGTCGCCGAAGGTTCCTCTGGGTCGGCTAAACGGCGGGCCTTGACACAACGAAAGGTAACTCTCCTCACACCTCAAATCATGATTTAACAGGTAGCTGTTGCTTGATGGAAGACGATGGCGAGGAAAAAGTAGACAATACTCTTCATTTAGCTTTATACGATCTCCCCCTTTCTCTCTTTCTTGAGAACTGAGTAAACTCACTGATTTCATTATGTATAGCACAAGAACGCAATGGAGATTGTCGCTAACGTAAATCGAGACACGACGCGCCGTATATCGCGCTACGCTGTCCCCTCAGAGAAACTATCGATTTCAGCTTCTACCTCGCGCGAAGGGTCTCCCGATGAAACCAACGGTCCGGTTCGGTCCGTTAGTCCCGCCGCTATATTCTAACACTTGGCAAAGTCCCGGTCAAGTTTTTTCGTTCCTGACTAACACGATGCTTCTTTCTTGTATATAGATAAGTCCAGTTATCGTTGGCGCATGGCCAAAGACTTGTTCAGACTATCTATCGGACTCTGTAGAGGAACCTATGCCGTATAGTGGAGGTAGGCGTGGAAGCGATATTCTCATCAAGACACGGCTTGCGCAACTTGACGGCCTCTCACATAATTCAGCGGAAAGAAGACAGCAAACCACGTCACTAAATGAGAAAATGGAGCAACTAACAGAGTTACGACCTACTACGAAAAGTCAACCGCCAGATATACCTGACAGTTTGATTATTCTGGATAAGTTGGGCTGCAAGGATGACTTTGCGTGTCCACCTGATAGGTCTAGCATCTATGAAGTTACGGGTGAGGTGATTGCTCGGTTGCTGGCAGAGAATTGGGACGTTGAATTGGCGAGAGATGCGGCGAGTTCGTTTCGCACAACGTCAATATTGATAAGGGAGGAAGAACTACCGGACTGGCGGCTTAAAGCCACACAGATTCCGTATGAAGTTGAGGTCGGACAGCGTAAGAAGAGGAGGACAGAGATACGTATATGATGAGGAGTTTTAGAAAGGGTTCGTTGACAACTACTAATATATTGCATGCTAACTGTAAGCTCGTGTCCGAATGCATAGCACCACATGTATTGTGAGATGTGAAGCTTGTGTTTATGTATTTATGTGTTCATGTATTCATATTAGGCTTAGATCAAGGCTCACATTCCCGTGAATGTTATTGTATGAGACAAACGCTATTGGTATACCGAGTTACATCATAATGATAATGATTGCCGAAGCCTTCCTGGGACTCTTTGCAAATCATCAGAACGCCTCAAACACCAAATCAAAGAAAAGAAAAAGAAAAAGAAGATAAAAACAGGTTCGTGATGAGTACCTTCTATAGAAAGAGTACGAAGTGAAGAAATATGTCATGTGGCAATAAAGAAAAGGGGACAAAAAAGTCAGCTCTCTCTTCTATTTGCTTGCTGTCTTGTGTTTACAGAAAGTACTCAGCCATGGGTTTTTTGGCTGGCATTCCACGCGAGTCTTGTGGTGCCGCGTTGAACACACGATAGCGTCTTCCAGGGGCCACGAGCGTGTTACCAGACGGGCTCAATCTAAGACCCGAACCGGCACCCGCGCTCCGGCCAACATCGCCGTTACTGCGTGCAAAGATGCCCAAGCCTGAAGTATCCTCAGTCAGTTCCAGCAGCGCGGCCACATTGCCGCAGCGGTAGCAATAGTTGGGCGCTGACCACACTGTGACAATTGTCGAGTCGAACATTTCCTTAAAACCCTCCATGACTAGTTGGTGGGCACGCGCGACGAGCGACAGATTGTTGTTGTGGTTGAAGCGGTGGACTGGGCCTGGGCCGAATAAAAAGCCGGCACCACGTGGCGATAAACCCCAGTCTTCGATGTCATCTGGATCGCTCCAGAGAAGATCGCACATAGCGCCGTCATGCGGTACCTCCTGTTTCCGGTCTAGCATGCGAATTTCATCGACTGAATGGACTAACGGACTCAAGCCACCGTGAACACAGAGCACAGCGCCGGCTGGATTACCCGTTGATCCCGAGCTCTCGCCTGAAGCACCCGAGCCAGGAGGACCGGTATGCGGGCCGGTGTTGCCGTTGTTGCCGGCGGGGCTCTTTGTCGTGTGCATGGGCGAGCTGGACATATCTGCGCTCTCAAAGGAGTAGTTCATAGCAAGTGAATCGTACTGGCGCATGAAGCGGTGGATACTGTTGTCAGGGCCGTGTGTCTCGATCTCCGTGGTCGAGTCCTCGGGGGTGATGTTGTTGGATGCGCCGAGCACGATGGCAGCGAGCGCAAGATAGTCGAAGACATCGCAGCAGTAGCGCCACACATTGGCGTTGCCGTACTTGCGCATGCATTCATCGTAGAAGCCGTATACGGTCGTTATCTGGCGCGACTCGTGGTTGCCGCGAATGAGTGTCATGCGGTCTGGATAACGTACTTTGAGGCAGAGGAGGAGGAGAAAGGTTTCGATGGAGTAGAAGCCGCGGTCGACGAAGTCGCCTAAATGAGTTACAGCGTTAGATGCCATACATAGAACACAAGCACAAACAAAGCTTACCTAGAAATAGATAGTTGGTGTCGGGCACATCGCCGCCAACACGGAACAGCTCCATCAGATCATGGAACTGACCGTGGATATCGCCGCAGATCTTGAAGAAAGATTAGCTACCAAGCCCCTCCTTTTTTGAGTTCGTTTCTCGCTGAACTTACTGACACCGGAGCCATGACTGTGACTACGTTCTCCTCCTGCACCAAGATCTCACGCGCCCGATGGCACAGCTCGCGCACATGGTTTTCGGGGATCGGGCGGCATGCACGCAACTGCTCGATGGCTCTAGAGAGGTAGACAAGGCCGGGTTAGTAGGTAAGCACAACTAGAAGGTAGATAGATGGGTTGAAGGAATGACGTACTGGTCCAGATCCATCAGAGGCGTTTAACCAGAGGACTGTCGGGGCTGATGGCTGGCCTTTGGATTACGCTCAGGGTCTGGGAGAGGGAGGTTCTCTTGCTGTATCGATGCTGATTGATAACGAAGAAGATAAAAAGAAAAATAAGGTACTGCAACTAACAGCCTTTTCTAATGCGCCCGTCAAATTCGAGATTAAAGGAATTAAAGTTTGCCAGATCGCAAGATTTTGCGCGCCTAGCTATAGCAAAAAATTAAAAGTACTACTTGCACCCTTCTGACTATTCTTTTAGCTCTGGTTAACTGAATCGCTCCTATAGATGAATTCCCCTCCCATCAAAGTCATAGAGCCCAGTAACGCCACACTCAAAGCTTCTATAAGATAAGATCAATGAAGAGCTAATCGTGGCTGCACGCAAAGTTTCTGTGGCGCCGGAATATCCTGCCGCTAAGGCACATTATCAAATAAGTCAATGGCTCACTTTGAATTTCTTATGGCTTTTGCTAAACAAACGGCAAGACCGCCGGAAGAGACCAAAAGCGGAGCAAATTTAAAAGCTCCTATTGGCTGGAAGAGAAGAGGAGCAAGGATTTTTTTGACAGCCAAAAAACCAAAATTATGGCTAAGAGCCCGCTTAATTGCTGTTGACTTTTTTGGCCTAAGATTCTGGAGACGAACGAAAGGAACCCTCTTTTTGCTACACTGCTCTGGTTCTTTTTTTATTTAACAATTACAATTTTTTATGGAACTGCAACTACAGTAAGCGGACTTCCCGCCGGCCGACGACAGCCTCAACTGCCCCAATTGCATTGCATTTCTGATTCGTGGACCTTACATAGCCAATTGCTTGGCCACCATAGACGAAGCAGTATCAGCACTATATTCTCTACATTTGCTTCATATACCCTAGCATTTCTCTATTTTTTCTCCTTGCTTCAGCATTGCTACTGCAGAAGATTGTCGAACCACCTTTTTCCTAGTTCCGATTTCCCGGCCGGCTATCGCAATTTTCGAGACGTCATCTCTCTTTTGCATTCTTCTGCATAAGCCCGCCACCATCCGGCTCGTCTCAACCAATCGCTTCCTTGTTATATACATATACGTACATACATGCATACATACATACATATCATTTCATCTCTTCCTCTACGATGCCGCCCCATCTCCATCCTCGGTCTCGCATGACTTCGAGTCTCTTCGCGACGACCGTTGCTGCCAGTTTCCTCGTTGTCAGCTTACCACACGTTCTACCGTGTCCACGAACTGTCACATATGCCGACAGCAGCATGTCATCACCCTGCTCTTCATCTCCATCAGCATCTTCTCCTACACACATCACAGAGTTCTACTATATTGATGAACAAGGTCGCAAACACCGCCGTAGAAGGCGGGATGACGCTCTAGCGCCCAAATCGACACAGCAAGTAAACAATGGCATGGTACAGTTCGTACCAACAGAGGGCGATGCTGCGCCGGCTGATAAACCAAGAGAGTGTCCAGTGCCGAAGCCAGGAGGCGTTATTGGAGAGATGCTAGGGTTCAACAGGACAAAGCATCAATCTCGGAGCAACATAGGAGAATCTAAATCACAGTAAAATGTATAATGCATCATGGCATATGGCACGCCGCTGCCTGCCTTGCAACAATAGTAAAATTCTTATCTCAATAATTCAACATAACCATTTGTGTGTACATTTATCATTGCGTTGCTTTGTGCAGGCTAACTATCAATTCTATATGTATATCTCCTGTAATATCTAACTAACATTAACTTGGAGCAATAGACGTCTCACAAACACTGTTATATTCGAGTATACTGCAGTTCCTTTGCTTCACAGTGACCAGCCATAGTTTGATATGTTTTGTAGGTAAGATTACATAATCTAAGGTTACACATACTTACTAGAACACTATCAAAGCTCAGTACTTACTGACTAGTAGTCTATATATGAGGTATCCCGATATCTAAGATACAAATGGAATGTCTTTATTCTACGATAAAGAACTCATCTACGTAGTTGTCTATTAGTATAGTGCCGTTTCGTAATTCAGGGTGTGCATCAGGCAGTCTAAATTCTATAGACACTAGATACAATCATAGATCATGTCAAGGCGCATCGCCTAGCTCAGTGAACAGAGTTTGTGAGCAGAAGGCCAGTAGTGACTATTGCATACTTCGCTTAGCGCCCAGCAGCGTCTAGCGACGAGTCCATATTCCTAGAATGAGAGATGACAGGTTCAGCAGCTTCCATCTCGAAACTTAGAGATCAGAGCTATCTGATGTCAGCCTCTCCATTGACCACCACATATCTTGCAGAGGTAGCATTGTTGGCAAAAGACTGGAGAGAATCAGACGAGGAATTTTCCGTTTTTCCGTGCAAGTCTAAATGTGCCACGGGGCTTTCTCCTAGAGCAAAATGGACAAAGCAGTTCAGCATCATCATAGTTCAAGCGGCGGAGATGGTATGTGGCAAGACCTCCATATCCTGATATGCCCAAGAGAATAACATACATTTTTTTACCGTGTCTCTCACTGAACATTCACCTATCTTAGGCACAACGAGAGGGCATTTTTCAAATTATATGTTCTTTTTATGGATTGATTGATGATGATGATGGTTTATATATTATACTGCCTTTGCGCAGTGATGGATTGATTGATTGATTGATGATGTTATATTGATGATTGATTGATGATTGA
>LXGT01000231.1:0-49370 GCA_001640655.1 Endoconidiophora laricicola | reverse complement strand
GTAGACGTTAACTATATGCAATACAATAAGAAAACGTGGAACTAGGCCTTTTGTAGATAAATGACATAAGAATATGAGGCTGGACTCTTTCGAATATCATGAAGTAAATGATAGTAATGATAGTGTTAATATATCTGTTTCTTGCCGAACTCGGACATCATGTGACAGTGGAGCAAGATATGTCAAATTTTGTGGAAGCGAGCGGGCAAAAAATTGATTTGTCCGATCATGAACTAAACAGTCCCGCCGGGATATACTATATACATACTACTCTCGTTATAGTTAATGAATCAAAAGAACTATACATACTACACATATGGTGTCCATACACAACACGCTTATGCTGTTCCGTTGACTAGGGCCAGAATTTCTTCTGGTTGCTTCGCCGTGTTAGTCAGATTCAGCGAACCATCTTTGGTGATCACCAGGTTATCTTCAATACGCACACCACCAACATCCCAATACTTGTCAAGCACAACCTTATCAATGAACTTGCTGTGTTTCTCGTCCTTGAGATACGGCTCGATGATGAAATTGCAGAAATAGATGCCAGGTTCGACCGTGATCACACTTCCGGCTGGCAAAGTGCCGCGTACACGCAAGTAGCGGAACAGCGTATCAGTGTCAGCGTAGTTAGGGTTGCCGCCAGTGTCATGGGTGTCCATGCCTAGGTAGTGGCCCAAACCATGGGGGAAGAAGGCAACAGATGTACGCGCAGCCAAGATATCTTCTTTGTCGCCGCACAGAATACCGAGACCATGTAGGCCATCAATGGCTACGCGGTGAGCATGCAGGTGCACATCGTCCCATAGAACACCCTCTTTTAACAGAGCGATGCACTCGAGCTGCATGCGAAGTACAATATCGTAGATGGCCCTAGATTCAGGCGAGAATTCACCCGAGATGGGAAAAGTACGAGTCTGTTAAGCATTTAGTCAGCTGTTGCGCCGCGGCTGCAGTATATTATAGTTATCTTACGATATCGGAAGCGTAACAATCCCACTCGCAGCCGGCATCCAGTAGAATGTTCAGCTTGCCTGCAGTAGGCTGGTCGTTCTTGACATAGTGCAGCGTCGCCGCAGCACGGCCACTAGCCACGATGGAGTGGTAAGCCTGGTCCTTGGCACCGTAGTACACCGAGCGTTCTAGGAAGACCGCCTCTAGTTGTTGTTCGTTGGTTGCTGACTTGGCATGCTTCATGATGCCATGGTGGCCCTCGGTAGAGACGACATTGGCCTTCTTGATAAGAGCAATCTCGTATTCATCCTTGACTACACGGCAGTTGTCGATAGCTTCATGCAAAATGCCCTCCTCGACAGCCAGGCCGTGAGTGGCCGCAGCAGCTTTAATGGCTGGCGTTGTCACTGTGTGTGCAATGGTGTGTAGCGTCACAGCCGGGTCAGCCTTGGCATATGATGCTAAGATAGCATCCACGTCGGTGGTAAACTGCACCGAGTCGATATCATAGGCGGATAGCGCCTCAGCTTGGCTCATAGGCAGACCGCTCCAAATAACGCTTTCAGGGTCGATGGGTGGGATAAATAGCGTTGACTGATTGGTGGCAGTGTCGTAGATGTAAAAGCTATCAGCTAGCTTTGAGCCAGTCAGGTAGAAGAAGGCACGGCGTTGGCTAAATATAAGAGATGGAAAGGGAAACAGGCTGTTAGCATGTCGGGGTCTTCTTATATGCTGAGCTGGAGCCAGGCCACAGGGTTAAGACCTACCGGAACGGCTCAGGCTCATCGTTGTCCTCTAGTAGCTTGGTCTGGCGAGATTCAAGATATAGGATAGCTTTGCCGCCGGGACGCTTGGCAGCGATGTATTCAGCCACGCGCTTAGCATGAGCCTTGGCTGGGTATTTTCCGGCGAGGATGGCCGTGTAGTTTTCCATTCTAGCTGCAGATGTGGCACCCAGGACAGGGAGTCTCATTGGCGTCTGGTGATGGAAGAAGCGGCGTGAAGAAGCGGCAATTAGAGAAAAAGTAGCAATTGGAGAACAAGTGACTATAGCTGGTGTGTTGAGAACGGCGTGATAAGGCCCAGGATGGGATACGCTACCAGATGGCTTAGTGAATGCTGCAGTTTTGCTTAATGCTAGACGTCTCCAAATAAGATATGTTTGAGTGGGAAGGAAGGCTCTGGAGGTAAGCAATAGAGCCGGTTTTGGAATCATTAGAAAGAATAAATAAAGAAGGAAAATAAAAGAAAACAATGGGTAGATAAGGCTCCAATTTCCAGCCTCCAGATACGGAAACGAAGTCTGTTTCCCACGAGAAGTAAGCCTACGCGGGGTTCTTTTACCCACCTTTTGACTTTCGCTTTCAGGCTTATGCTCACCGCAGCACAGACCGTCATTGGAGACAAACCACCAACTTCTACTTACAAAAACTTTGCATGAAGACGCAGCCAGCCGTAGTCGACTAATTAACTGGATAAGCTAAAAGGACCTTCCTTTCTCGATACATGGCCGTATTGGATAACGCCAAAGAATCCTGCTCTGAGTGCTAGCGTTTCTCTCATATCATTTAAGGGTTTGAATGTAGGGTCTGAGACACGTAGGCATCTACAGACATGTTGTAGTTAGAATTCAGTTAGTTGTTGGTTGATTTATTCCTCTTTTTAAGTGAAGGCAACGCGTCTATCGAACTAAGTAGGAATCGCCACTAACCATCATAAAATCAATCCCTGGCTTGTTTTTCTCAACAAGAATCATCAAGCACAAGCTCCCACGAATGAATTACCAGTCGCCATACACGTTCAAACAAAAACGTTGAACAATCACCGACAGACGAACTAACTTCACAATATCGTCATAGTTAAGTTCTAATCGAGTAATGAGTGTAAAAATATATCACAATACGACACCTCGAAGCTACCGAAAACTTCCGTAGACAAAACGCTGCAGCAAAGCTCAGCACAAGTAAAACCGTCGTCGATCACCACGAGATGGAATTGGAGCAGTACGAGACGGGTCGAACTACTCTATACAGAGATGCCACTCTCACCTTCGAGCAGTCTCTTTGTAAATAAGAGCTAGAAATGGGAACTCAAAGCAGGGCTTGTGTGCATGCGTGTGTGTGTGTGTGTGTATATTTAACGGCTATATATAAAGCAGGGCTTTAGGAAGCTAGAAGATACGGCCTCAGTCATCCAACTGACATAGATGCAGGCTTCGCCCGGACGGAGCATTCTTTCACGACCTATTTCTTTGCAAATCCTCGTGTATCGTCTCATTTTGAGACCGATCACATCTGTTTCCTTTGAATCACCTTTGACTTATTTCACCTTTGACTTATTCCACCTTTGACTTATTCCACCTTTATTCTAGCCCAATTTATGGAAGCCTTGGGCAGAAGAAAGTTAGGAACGAAGGCCTGATGTCAAAGGGGAACCGGTCAGCAGTACCGACAAGGTGGTCAACCCGGAGAGGACCACAGACGGGGACCAGAGTGATGACGAAGCTAGACTTGCTTTTGTTGATGCCGCTTCATCTACGACGTTGGACAAAACTGCTCGAGTTAGGCTTCGCATTTCTTACCTTTCCTCGTCCACGCAGAGCCCAAGTGAAGAAGTTCTTTCCACTGATAGATGATACAAAGGAGCCAAATATGAAGTATACCACTGACGTCCCTTAGAGTTTGACAATCATACCACTCGACAACAACGTCACTTTGAAGAGCATCTACTAGGTATTGCTAGAAAACCAAGATAGCCTGGTATCTAAGCATGTGGAACCTGCGTTGTGGTCGTCAGTGATGCGGCTTCACTGCAAGGGGGGGTTCTAGACCCTACAGACTTGGGCCGGGAACTTGAGTTGGTCCCTCTTCGTCTTAGCTACCTTATCAGTCATGGGCCTATATATATATTGATACGAACGAGAATGCGACACTTCGGCTCTATGGCAACATCAAAACTCAACACGAAGGAAGAGATAGCCCGTGTATCAGCAGCCATGGAATTCGCCCTATTGGTGCACACTACGCCGGCCGCTGTCAGAGACCCGTTTCACATCCTGGCTAGATGAAGTAGCTCCTAATCTCATCAAGTATGTACCTCCACTGTACAGCGACGAAGTAGATGGCTATTTGCTTTGGCTGTCAACTTTCCGTCAAGTCATTACGCTGGCAGATAATCGAAGGAACGTACGGTTTGTGGTTAGTGGCGTTCCTAGTTCGATAGATGCGTTGCCTTAACTTAGAGAGGAATAAATCAACCAACAGCTGATATCTCTTATTCAAACCAAAACTAACTGAGTTCTAGAAACATGTCCGTAGATGTAAACAGTAACTCCAAGCGCCATGATAAATACAAGCTAAATATATACAAGCCCCGCTTTCGCACCAGCATTGGAATAACCCTATCCTGATCCTATTTAACCTAGAAAGGAACGTACATTACTTACAGCATTTAGGGTTTTCTCATATATCTGACATCACGCCAAGTCGATAGCTACAACGTGAACTAAACCTCGTCCTATGGTTCAGATCTGTGCTCACTTATGTCTCAGCATCTCTACTGGCCATACTCGCAGACTGCCAATACCATAATAGTAATGTGTAGTATCACCTACTTCAACGGAAGTAACTCTCTGATCTTGTAACACTTACGTCGGTACAGTTCGGCGATGCGTGCTGCACACAGGCTATTTTAATACCGACACGCATGAGCTGTATACTACATACAATATTATATATTTCACAGTTGAAGCTCTATGCAGTTGCATCCACAAAACATAATGGCTCCAAGATAATAGACTTGGCCATTCTTATATTAATGTCTACTAAGCCCAGAATCACTTACATGATCACTTACATGGAAACTCGCAACTACCATAGTCACCAAAGCTTTCTATGCTTATGGAATGACATATGGAAAGCTTATCTGAAGAAGCCACTTACATATGCAATCTTATATATAGTTTCGGAACTATTGGTAGCTGCGCTGACACTTATGCTGAGATATGTGAGATTAACTTATATGTCCCCCATTATGGGCATGCTTTGTGTCTTATTGCTATGCATCGTAGTCAATACGATTTTTCCAGAGTTCGAGAAGTTCCTAGATGACAACATATGTCCTATGGTATGCCGACTAATTTTAGCCAACATGATTGGAATTCACGCTAATATGACAATTATGTTCAGATCTTTGACATTAGTAAGAACATCGGCATTGCTTTCGTCGTGCCACTGTTTAGCTTGTATACGGCTGAACGCATAAAGAGCGCTGTTGTTTGGCGGATATGCTTGGTATTTGGTATTTTCTTTCCCCGTATCGTCACTTCTCCATAGAATATGACTAACTTTCCAATAGTCATAACAGCCTCTATATCATGGCTAGCAATTCTCGCTGTTTCCTATTTAACTGCTCGATTGTTGCAAGTATCATTTACAGAGGAAGACTTGATCGAATCAAGTCCATGTACCTTTAAAGTTAAATCCGAATCACCGACAGAAAATGCAGATATATGTCTAGTGTGGATCATGTTCGTGCTTATTTGTCTTCTTCTAGGAACCGTACTATATTTCTATACTTCAACGCCTCTGGACCTCATAGTTGTGATACTGCTTTGGTCCATCATCTGCAAGATAGAGGATAAAATTGTATCGATGTCATCTTGGTGGCGTTTGATACAAGACCCTACTATCTGGACAACAGCAGGATTTGTCAGCTATGCGCAGGTTATTTCTCATATCACAGGCACGCCACTCAACGATATAGAACGAGACTTCCATCGTCACATCGCTCCGTCGCTTATGATCACATCACAGACTCAGCAAACACTGCCCGGGGCGGGTGATTGTGTGGCGAGTCTACTAGATGTAGTGGTAGTTCTTTGGGGAGTTCTGCTATTTAAGACTCGAACAGAAGTTTCGTTGCGCGTTGGCATGACGATTCTCATAAGCACTGTGTCATGTGCCCTAGGCAGTGTCAGCCTCTCCGTACTCATTGCTCGAGTCATCGGTCTTTCGCCAGGCTACGCCCTATCTTTCGGGGCACGCAACACAACATTGGCACTGGCAACACCTGCAACCCTTTTCCTAGGCGGTTCAACGAGCCTTAATGCAGCACTAGTTGTGACTAATGGCATATTCGGAGCTTGGATATGCCGAATAGGAATACACTTAAAGCAGTGGGCTCGATTAGAAGCTGGACATGGACTTTGGAAGGTTGTTTTTGGTATATCAGTGGCTGTGAATGGACTGGCCATAGGAATTGCAGATCTACAGCAGAGAGGGAGTAGAGCAACTCCGTATGCGGTGCTTTCAATGATTAGCTTTGGAGTCGCAGTTGTCGTCTTTTCTGCGTGGCTAGTAACTCGAGATATCATAATTGGTATTACTGAAAACTGAAGGCTTAGTTAGTATGTAGTATGTAGTACGGCTTTACTGTGATGGCATTGTTGTATCAGATGCTATGATTATATATGCTTCATCATTCGTCTCGTTGCTTGTTCATGACGGTGTCTATATTCACTACAATTTACTCCTCGGGACTACGATTTACAATGGACAACTGTAATACCAATCTTAGCCCAGACTAAAATAAATCACGAGTTAGTACACAGACGATAGACTCTTAGAGACTAGAACATGCTTGACTTACCGTTCAATCAAGTGTAGGCCGCTGGCAGTGTCGACAATATCACTGATCTCGCCGGGTTTCAGTGCAAATGCCGCATCCTCAAACTCCTTCTGCATATCACCCTTGCTGAAAACGCCCAAGTCACCACGCTTGCGCGCCGAGCTGCAGTCGCTGACCTGCATTGCCAGATCGCCGAGGGTCTTATGGCCTGACTGGATCTCAGCCTGATAGCCCTCGAGGATCTCGCGCGCCTCTTCCTTGCTGCGCGTGATGTTGGCTTCGCGCCACGACGCTGGCCGCCGGCTTTGCGCGTGTTTTACCAGCAAATGCGCGGCCCAGCACTTTCCGGCGGGGACGACACCAGATCCGCCGGATGCCGCGGAATTGCTAGAAGCAGCAGCAGCAGCGGCGGCGGCAGAGGCACTGTTGCCGCCGTTGGCATGCATCGCGGCAAAGCGCTCCATGAAGCGTTCGAGCGTGGATACGTCGGCATCGGCTGGTGGTTCCCAGCGAGATTCGCGGGTCGCAGTGTTGAAGTAATACGGCAAATTTCTGCTGTTGCTGTGGCGCACTTCCCAGTCCTGGGGCAGGCCGGTCTCGGGATTGGATTCCTGTAGAGGTGGAGGGTGCAGACGTTAACATTAGTTGGGATCTTGTATGAAGGGCGGGGTCGGCAGCAAAAAGAGGCTGAAGGGAGAGGAGATCAAGGGCGGATTGAGGGAGAAGAAAGTAGGCTGAAGACTCACGCCAGGCATTGCGGCTGCTGTGAAGGCTTATTAGATGTGAAAGGATAAGTATAGATGGATAGAAATGGTGCAAAGCTCTTCGGGCTAATGAAGCTTTGTTTGAATTTATGGTGAGGCTAAAAAGGAAGATTGTGAAGAATTTGAGTCGAAAAAAAAGTGAAAAAAAGAAAGAGCCAGTACTCTCGATAGCAGCGAGGAGGTTGCCGTGAGCCTGGGATGAAACGTCGTTGGCCCAAGTTAGTTAGTGAGAAGCTGCGCCATCAATAACTAGCAAGTTCTTTACGCAATATGTACTTGTTTTAATTGCAGCTGTCAATAGTATAAATAATAACAGAAGTATTAGCACGTGGATCTCTAGACGCTGACGCCGGCGGTTCCTCCAGGCGGTTAATTGGCTTGATGCACTAAAGGCTTGGGTTGAAGCTGTTGGGTTAGATGGATGAGCCTCTCTGCTACTTTATACGCCCATGCCCCCTATGATATCACGATTTTCGGCGCTAAAAGGGCCCAGCGTCACACTCTCAGTTGTAGATACACATCTACAAAGTTTATTGGTAGTCTTGCATCAACCTACCAACATTTGCAGCATAACCCTAATAACAATAACCCTAATACGATATATCATATGGGCCCACTAAAAAGTCCATTCCAAGCTCATTAGTCCTAAATAGCCTAACTTCTAGAAATCAAATCCATTGCGACAAGGCTGAGCCCTTTCATCACTCTAAGACCTCGACCGACCGACCGACCGATCACCTTCGTCGCCAGCGATATCACGGCTACACCTACTACTGTATCATTTCTACTATTTTTTCCCCCCTAGAACATCTCATATATATCTCTGCACAGAAAAAAAAAGTTGAAAAAAAAAACATGTCATCTCCACAGTCACAGGGCTCGTTCGGCGAACAGAAGCCGCCTGCCGATATCGCGTACCGGTTCTGCAGCGAATGCTCCAACACATTATACCCCAAAGAAGACGTCCAACGCCGCGTGCTCATGTTCACGTGCCGTACCTGCGAACACACCGAGGCGGCCGAAAGTGCATGCGTCTTTCGAAATGTGCTCAACAACGCCGTCGGTGAGACTGCCGGCGTCACGCAAGATGTTGGCTCAGATCCAACTCTGCCGCGTGCTAACAAGCAATGCCCGTCGTGCACTCATTCCGAGGCTGTGTTCTTCCAGAGCCAACAGCGTAGTGCTGAGACCGGAATGGTGAGTCTGCCTCTTTCGGCCGTTGTGTTGTTGTTGTCGTCGTTCGCTAGTTCGGTATGCTAATGTCTTGCTTCTGTAGAAATTGTTTTACGTCTGCTGCAAGTGCGGTCACATTTTCCAATAGAGCAGCCTTCTCTTGACCTAGAGGAGGTGCAACTGAATTTCCTTTAGGTAGATCTTGATCTTGATATCCGGCGTTTGGGGAGTCCCTTCTTTTAGACTAGCTCTAGTGGTCCAATGATATGGCCACAGAGTCAGGCTTTAGTTATTGATCCTGATGTTTTTATTTTAACACAGAGTGACCTTAGTGCATAATAATGTATATAGTAGAAAATACAGGCCAGCATCTCAGTCGCTCAAGCCATTCTTGGCCATCTATAGACCTGTTATGAGACATGAACATGATAGGACCAATTTCGTAATGAATAAGTAAGTGAAGCTGTTGTTGGTATGTGTATGATATAGTACAATTGCCTTATCAAGAAGTGGCAGCTACCTAGAATTTGTACATATGATACAAGACCATTATTGCAATGATGAAGCCAATTAATATGGCAGGACTGAAAAAAGCAACCCGTCAAACGCCTAGCAAGGCAAGCAAAAAATCCCCCTTTCGTCTCCAGCATGTTGTAGTGATAATAGTAGTGATACACGCCACTCAAGGCAACTCCCCCGTTTTCTGGCCCTTGTACCGAACTGACTCTTTTCAGGACCTAAGATCTTTGTGGCTATACAAGCCCTCATTTACGCCTGTAGCGGTGCCATGGAGAGAATCTTGCTCCATTTCTTCCGGCGTAGCTCCTGGCCAACAACACCATTGATACGCGAGCCCACTGGGTCTCCAGCCTTGCTAATCAACACGCAGGCATTGTCGTCGAAGCGGACAACGGAGCCGTCGACACGCTGACTCATCTGACGCGTGCGTACAACGACAGCGTGACGCATATCACCGCGCTTAACCTTGTTGGCCATTGTGGTACCGGACTCGGCGGAACCACGCTGCTTCTGGACGACGACGACGAGGCGATCTCCTGAAATGAAACAACGGTGTTAATATAGAGGGAAAGATTATGGCGGAAGGGGGGGGGGGGGGAGGAGGGGGAGATGCTCGTTTGTCGGGATTTTCGGGCTGCAGATGGTAAAGGAAAGGGCGTACCGATGCGGGCGTGGCGCTTTTGGCCAACTACCATCACACATTCGACCAGAGCGGCACCTGAGTTGTCGATGCAGTTGAGCATAGTCTGTAAAGAGTTAGTTAAGAAAGCGAGACTCAACGTGCACATATTGATTACCTTTAATTGAATCATATTGGGCGGTAAGTTGGGGCTGGAGAATCGCTCATGCATACACGGAGCAAGAAAGGCCCGTCTTCAAATAACTTAAATGAAGCCATCGCCAACTTGGAGCTTCAGTCTAGCCCGCTTTAATCAATGTGACTGCCATCCCAATTTCTGCTGTATTTTTCTGTGCAGAGACTTTCAGCTGGCGAGACTAGTGACAGCTGCCATGATGCAGCAGACCCAAGCCAGCTGTCTGCTGCTGTAACATCCTGGTAAACTGTCTTGGGCGGCTGGCAGTCGTGCAACAATGAAACTAAGATGCCCGAGATTAGGTGGTGTTTGTGTGCCGGATTGCAAGAATTGTTACTATGTAGTTGATAAGGCCTTTCTTGGTCGGTTGCCGGTCCCTGGCTCGTCTAGGCCATTTTCTTGTTACAGTGCAGCTAAATCAACACTAACACTAACCCACGCCAGACTACACAAGAGCACGAGTCGTTCATAGTTTTCAAAGGGCGCCCAGTCTGGATGCCGCATTCTGCCTTTTTGCGAGTTGCCTGCTGCAACTTTCTGCATGTTATTGCATATGCAGGTTGCATTTATCTTATCCTACACACGTCGAACAACTCCAGGGCCTCCCATTGAAGCCCGTAATACGGACCTCGAAGCGAGGGAAGGCGCAGAGTATCCATACATGGGACATGACGGGCAGTGCGCCAGTCAGCCAGCCCAATTGGTTGTATCAGATTAGATGTAGCTATGTAAAGAAGTTTATTGCCGACTGATACTGGCCGTCGTAAGAACGGCGTATTGTTATAAACAACAGACTACCAGTGGCTAGTCATAGTGAAGTTGCAGTTGCGGATAAAACCTAAAAGGGGAGAGAACACGGAGTTGGTTGATTGCTACATAGTTGACTAGTAAGTATAGTTCGCATAATAAATAAGCATTCAAATGACTAGAAAATAAATAAATAAATAAAAGAATTTAAGATCCCTTCAATCTCAAAGCGTCGTTCAAACATCCTCCTTCCGGCCCTCAAATTTCTCCGTCCTTTCTTCCCTTTCATTTATTTCCAGATTCATCGTCGATCACGATTCTGCTTCGGGCATCATATTTTTCATTTCACCAAAAACACCAGCAAAATAGCAATCCATCCTGAGAATTTGTCGGGGACTGGAATCCGTCAAGCTCTAACTAAAATCTGAAGCCTCACAACTTTTTTCGCGCTTGCATACCTGCAGTTTGATATCTGCAATACTGAAATCTGGTAGATAGACAAACTCTACGTTGGTTTGTGGAACGGCTGCTGCATTGCATCCACGCTTTTGTCTAATTGATTGCTACTTGTTTTCAGGCCATTACGCAGAGAAGAAGAACAACACGCAAAACAAGACCCATATACTGATCCGGATAGCGGATTGGTGTTGTCTCACGCCGTCATCTTTGCGCCCAGCTGAACGAAGCTATTTCAGATCGCCCTGGTTTTGATTAAAACTTGATCTGTTCGCCTGCGCCTACTGCGATCCTAACCGTTGGTTATATGCATACGGTTCAAGCCTACACGCTTCCACACACACATATACATATATAATTAGTAGTATATACAAACACAAGCAGCAACTACATCTGCGACACTTCTCCGGCTGTGACCCCGACTACGCGCTCCGGAACACACGAACCGATTTCCACCTTTTTTTTTTTTTTTTCCCCTACGAGCGTGGCTTCTTTCACGCGACTACATCTGTAACTACAACCATTATAACTCTTGCTTCGTCTATGCTCGCGCATATTTCATCATAACAGACCGACTACATCGAGCGCGCCTGCGGCCTTTCCAGCGCCATTCTCATCCATACAATGCCACGTAAGCCGGCGTCAAAGCCCGCCGCGACTTCAACAAAGTCTACTAGCACCGCGGCTAGCAAAAAGGCTGCTCTGACACTTGCGCAAATCTCCGCCTATGACGATATCCTCACCGACGCACTCATTGATCATGTAGGCTTACTTTCAACCCAGCCGCTTCCAGCTCGCATTATAATGCGAGCACGTCGTGCCCCCTTGGCCCCGATGATGCTCACAGTATGCACACGAATTAACTAACTCTGTGGTTTTTCACTGCACCAGGCCTTTTACTGGACTGTTGTCCCCAAAAATAGACCCTCATACCACCCGTCGCGTGGCACCCGAGAAGAAGACATCACCAAGATCATCACACACGACATTATAATTGCCAACGACATGGACGCTGCCGAACTAAAACTACTATCCACGACCGGCCTTCGCAAATTCTACAGCACGCTCAAGACTGACAATGAAAGATCTAACTTCCGCGCTCATATGCGCCGCTACATGAACGTTTATCGCAATGACTGCCCTTGGGAAGTCAGTAGCACAAACCGCTACACGATTATCAGTCACGAGGCTGCCATCACGGCGCGGCGCTTTATTCGACGTAATGAAACGATCAAATACCTGGCCGGTATTCAAGTAGTTATGACCCCTGAAGAAGAGCGCGATATCTCAGTGCGCAAAAAGGACTTCAGCATCGTAGTATCGGCGCGAAGCAAGGCAGCGTCGCTGTTCATGGGCCCTGCACGTTTCGCAAATCACGACTGCAACGCTAACGCTAAGCTTATGACTACTAGCTCGGCGGGCATCGAGATTGTCGCCACTCGTAATATTGAGCTTGGCGAGGAAATCACGGTTACGTACAGTGCCAGCTATTTTGGCGATAATAACTGCGATTGCCTTTGCGTATCTTGCGAGGAGGGCTTGAGAAACGGCTGGGCGCAACCCGAAGGCGTGACGACAGGCGTTAAACCTAGTATTGAAGGCGCCGATACTGAAGGCTATGTGCTCCGTCGACGCCGGCGACAAGGCCCCGATTCGTGCTCGGCTAGTGGAATATCGCGCGCGTCGTCGGTGACAGAAGACATCAGGCCCAAGGTTTCACGGAGTCGCAAGGGGCGCAGCAGCGGAACAACAAGTGCTTCTACGCGGTCAGGGTTGAATTCTTCGATGAGGAGCACGTCCACAGAGAACACCACGCCTTCTTCAGAAGGAAGAGCAGAAGGTCTACCTGTTGGAAGCCTGAAGCGTAAGTTAGCACAGCTAGAATCGCCGCCGGGAACGCCAGCAAAGAAAACCAAGAAGGAAGAAATAGCGATAGAACCGTTAGACTTGACTAGTGAGCAGCCGTTGTCACCAGAAAGCAACGGGCCCGAAGTTATTCCCCCGGCATCGGTCGATTTTGTCCCTTCCAGTATCGGTTTTGTTGACAAGGAGGAGTGTATCAATACATCGACGACATCATCTTCCATCGTCGTGCCAGAGATCGTCACGCCAGCGTCACCGCCGGCACGACACCACCGCGTGCCAGGCGACTACACTCTAACACCACTGCTGCTCTGTGAGCCAGAGATGGCGTGGATCACATGCACGGTATGCGCCGTCGCATTTGTCCAGCACAACGCTTACTATACCAAGTCGGCGTGTCCGCGCTGCGAGCGCCACAGCAAGCTATACGGCTACGTATGGCCCAAGACAGAACCGGAGAGCGCGCGGGATAAAGAGGAGCGGGTGCTAGATCATCGTACGGTTCACCGGTTTTTGCGGGCGGATGATGAGCTCCGGGCGCGCGGACGGAAGCTCCATACGGCGAGCGTAGAGGAGGTATGATAATGTTGAGAGGAGGATGGGATATATCGGGGGATTTAATGAGAAGAGTTATTCGTTTTTATTGCTATGTGTTCTTTTGGTATTAATGAGGTGGTGGTAGCGAGGGATATATTGGCTATATTTTGACCTAGGTTGGATGCGGATATGGCGTCGGTGGGTGGCTTTTAGTTAGCATTTCTATAATTATCGCCGCTTATTTCTTTACTTCTTGTTTACCGAAGGGAGTGAATGGAGCTTACCTTTCTTTTTTTTTTTTTTTTGTTACAGTGATCAGCAGTGTCCTAAATTTGATAAAGTATCAAGAAAGTCAGAGAACCATCCGTCGTGATACATTATTATTTTAGACATGAACTTGCAACGATAACAGAACAGAGTAGACAAGATGAAAATCCAGAAACTGGTAAAAAAAAAAAAAGTGAACCCCATTCAAAGACGAGTTCTACGCAAGAAAGGCAAGTCTCCGCCGTTTTCTTACTGGTTGCCTAGTACTTTTTTTGTCTCTTATATCATGTCATGCCATCACGAGACTAAAGGCAGATAAGACAACTATAACCAGAAAATAAAGATCTGTGTTGTGATTTGAGGGGTGACATTTTTTAGGAACTGCCATCGAAGTTAAGATTAGCCCAGGTTTTTAGAGATCTACATATTATGCTTTTTTTCTTCTTTTCCTTCCAATTTGTATCTCTTCACTTATTCATGATTCATTGGATTTTCGGTTCCGATGAAGGTGGGGGAGGAGAGGGCCATTGGAGTAACAAATATCGAGTAATGCAAGTACTTAAACGAAATCTGATGTACAACAATAATATCACAAAGTTCCACCGTAACTCCAAAGCTAAATTTTCAAGATCCCTCTCAGACCGCCTTTTAAGTGGGATTTCCTTTATTGGAGAATATTAGCCTTTCTTGAATGTATTTTTTCTTTAAGAGAAGAATCGGTCCTCCACCAAAAAAAAACCAATTTCTATCTAATATGCAGATAGATGTAATCCGCCCCCGACTCTGCATGGTGCGTAATGCCGTAGTACTACTATTGTAATACATTGCATATATGGTGTCCAGTAGGCAGCATTTGTCATCGCGGAGATGGAACTTTGTCTGAGTTGGAATTCGCATGAGTTAAGTATAACCAAGGTGCTATTACTTGCCAGGAAGTCTAAAGCTTCTCGCCAATTATTTGAAGTAGCAACCTAAGTAGAAGTACCAGTAACATAGCAGTCTTTTTGTCGTATTCTTCGTACTCAAGTCCTGAAACTAACATACTAAGTCTTCCTAACAGCAACGAAAGCCTGTCCGGCCAATCGGTCTTGTTGCAGTCACAGGATTCTTCCTGTCCGCCGTCGCTTCTTATATTGTTTCTCTCGCTCTCTTTCTCTATCTATTGATATGATTCCTTCAGTGAGCTAAAGTCAGTTCTTCTGTTAGACTCAATAGCGGCACACTGAATCAAACAGCGCAAGTGTGTGGTGCTAAAGTCGTATCAACGCAAACATGATCAAGAGAGAGAAAAGAAAGAAGATACAGATAATAAAAAAAATGTAGGTAAACGAAGAGTGCTGCCGGGCGGGGAAAAGGCGGGAAACAGGTTTTCTTCAGGGCCTCATCTTTGCTTGCTTTCTTGTTGGAATAAATCAGCTTGTTGTCTTTAACATGGCATCTATACGAAGATCACGAAAAGGGGGGGGGGGGGGGGGTTGTATCTGCAAAGTGCGGCTAGAGAAAAGAGCACTTTGTGATAATTATTTGTTGGATGCAGCCCACAGACTTCGAACCGAGCAAAGTCTCAGCTGACTCTTGCGTATGGACCGGAGAGGAGATCACTAGACGAAGACCATAAGAGAAGTTCCTTCGCTTTATTGATAGCAAGAGACCTCTTGTGACCAAAAAGATAAGAAGAAGGGGGGGAAGGCCAGGCTTGGGTTGTTCTATTTTACTTATAGATATGGTATTTACGAAATTAGCAGAACGGGCTACTATGTATAGAGATTCTGTGACATAGGAACTGAGGCATTATATTGGTCTCTTATATGAACAGTCAGATATCAATTATGACGCCCTTTGATATTGTGCACGGCGTCTTCTGTTGCTGAACCCATAAACCTACTTGCTTCGATGCTACATGGAAGATAAGGAAGAAAAGGAAATAAATGTCTAAGTCCCGGTCTGCATATCTGTCGATATAAATTTCGGAGTCCGTGTGATTTTTAGCAACAAGAAAGGCCAAGAAAAAAAGTATATATTAGCTCTTTGCTTTTGGTTGGGTAGGGCTCAAACCCCCCCCCCCCCCCCCTCTCTCTTTGTTTTTCAACATGTAGCTCGCCCACGCCGCAAAGTCATGATTCTCACCAGGCTATGGTCACTTTAGCACCGCAGAGAAGAGAAGGAATGCAATGGAACAAAGATCCAACCCTTGGTATCACACCTTTGTGCGCTTCTAGCAGGTGAGTAAGGTAATAATAGCAGGAGCAATAGTAAGAGCCCATACCCATAGTAGCATTTGGTATTCAGTAAACTAATTACTTAGTAAGGCAAATGTCTGAGCACTGCAATGCTTGCATTGTTTGACGGAGAATCCAGAAGAACAAAGCAAGAGCCATATTCTAATACCCACGTCGTTCTCTGTTTCTATCCTGGCTAAATTGATAAATTCGCTCAGAGATTCCTTTTATATAGTAAGTAGTCTTCTTCTTGGGTCGCACATCGTCATAGCAAGTTGCAACCAAGGGAGGAGATATAATTAGCCTTTGCTCTTTGTCCCCTCTTGTCAAGTCATTCAGAACAATCGTCGCGAAGTATTCACCCGTAAATAACGCGCGTTATAGCGCCTTTGTAGAGAGAGAGAGAGAGTAATATATAGAGTCTGTCTAAAGTTAGCTAACGTATTATACTTGGCTAATATTGAGAAATTTCCCCTTGTCCGCCAATATCATAATCAAAACAAACACCATATTCTTCAAATTTTCCAAGTTGAAATTTAATATTTTATTTCTTACAGTGTGTAAAAAAGAAATGCTAAGGCCAATGCACACAGTGTGCTGTTTGCACTCAGTACAATCGAAATCAACACCCCCTTGTACTTTTTTTTCTTTTTCTTTTCTAGCTGATCTTGGATGAAAAAATAATTTATTTCCGTAGGCAGGGATTGCAGAGAAATCACAGAATAAGAAGAGATGAAATCATCGAAACAGATATCCTTTTCTTTCGTTTTGCTTTCAACCTATTTTATGAAGCTTCTAAATTCGATTCAGCGCCCTGTTATAAAAACAAACACACTTGAAGAAACAGCCCATATAATTACAAACAAAGCAATTCATACAATATCTCTTCGTATCTCTATTCATTTTTGTCTCTCATAGTGTGTCCCTCCAAATTGTCTCTGATCGTTCCTTTTTTCCTCATTTAGTTTCTGGTCAGCATTCTTTTGGTTTGCATTTGTCTAGAATATCAAGGGCCAAAAAAAAAGTCTTACAATAAACTAAACATGCAATCCCCCCTGCCGTGGGTATCTATCCGTGCGCACACAACATCATTTCTTGGTATTTTCTGAATCTTAGTTTCTGTGCTCTGGTCTTGCAGATAGACATCAATGGGATCAATGCTACGTACGCACATTGCATCAGTGTCTAGTAAATGTCTTGATATATCTGTTAATATCTTACTATTCACAGAAAACAGTTGTTTCTCTGGTTTATCTTGTTTACTTTCATATCTTTATCAAAGTCGCGGCAGAGGATCATGCTGCTTTATCTTGCTTAGTAAGATATAGGAAGCATTATTATATGACTATGGTGAATATAACCTCACTACCTACTCACAAATTACTTTTGATTGGTCAATGCATACGACACAGAAAGACATATATGTACATAAATGAAATAAAGAACAGAATAGGAAGAATAATTAGTTAGAAAAACTTCTCTTATTTTGTACGAAAATAACAGCTTGGTCTCTCTTATTCCCTCGCTGTCCAACCCGTTTTTGGCGGTCAAGGTCATTGTTGATTTGATATGGAAAATAATGGGTGGGTTGATGTTTCGCTTACTGTATTTTTAAGCACTGAAATTAGAGCACTTTTCTATTATATTATAATATAGTAAGGCAGCGCCACAATGTTATTGTTTTTGTTCTATTTTATTGGCTTATATAATTAGCTTAGCTGAAGAAGAATATTAAGGCCAGCAAATCAAATCTGTCTATTTGGCTCGGAACGGCTTTTCCGATTGTTTTATTGTGTGTAGATTGATTATCAATTTTTGAGGGCTAGAAGTATCACTTCTGCCCACGGCTTCATACATTCATGTACATATATTAACACATATATAGTATATAGTGATTCTCCGGAACATACGTGGTGGTCCAATAATATTCGAAATTCCCGTTGGAACCTTTGTCTTTGCATCACACTATACTATGTAGATTGTTAATCAAGCCTTTGAAAAAGTAACCCTGAAGGAACCTGGCCTGTAATGGTTCCTCTCTTTACTACTTACTCAAAACATAATAGAGTCGAGTAATGCAATTCGTGATACTATATAACACTTAGTTTCAAGAATAAGAGTAAAAGACGATACTTTGCTTTGCTTGGCTGGCCCTGCCACCAGCAATCCTTCGGATAAGCCAGAATCGGACCAGATTATTATCGAAGCTACATGCAGCTTTGGCAGCAAAGAACAATCAACATTCTATTCGTTACAGGTTGGGGGGGGGGGGGGGGGGGGGGGGTGGGCAAGGAAGAGGAGAAGATTTCTGTAAGGGGCAGAATCTTTTCCTCCTCCCTCCAATAAAGGGACATTGAATTTCCTATGCGAGATGCATATTTTGTATTGCGACAACCATTTGCATCAACTCCATGTGAGATTCACGCTAAAAGGACAGACTAGGAATGCTTATTTATGCAGCTGAGAGCTCATTTGGTACACAAAAATCGAAAATCACATATTTTACTGATTCAATGTTCAGACGCCCATAACTAAGGCTGATAATCATGATGATGTATCTTCATGGCGACGGGATATGGATGGGTAGAAGAAGCACTTGCGCATCGGAAAAAAAGATGCAATGTGCACATGATATTAGAAGAAAGCCGCAACTATGTTGTGTTCAGGACTATAGAATCTAATGACAATAGTAGACTTGAGAATATAACTTAAATAAGAACAAGAGAGTACATAAAACTAAGCAATGATACAATGACGGCCATCATAGATAATTAGCGGTGTCCTCGTATCACACAGGATACGTAACCACCAAACCCATGTATCTTGGTTTCCCCCCCCCCCCCCCCCGACAAAATGCCGAATGGGGCAATGCAATTATCAGACTATAGCCGATGTAAGCAAATCGGAAGACAAGACCCTAAAATCAAACCAAAAGGGAATTCCAATGGTCCAATCGGCAAGAAAAAGAAATGGAATAGAAAGTCCGCAGCGGAGCTAGTGTAATAAGCAGAGTAACCTTGTCTCCGAGGTCCAACAGGAACATCGTAGTAGACTGAAGTTCAGCTTCAAGACGAAGAAGAAGAGAATGATAACAAAAAGAAAAAGATGGCAGTCTATGCTCGTCAATGTAACAGTGATAACGATGACTAAACAGAGAACAGAAAAAAAAAAAAAAAAGAAATCTATGAAGTTTTTGGACAAGCAGCAGTGCTTGAGAATTCTCTTCTCCCTCAGATGATGTAGTAAAAAAAAATCAAAGAACGTTTGTGTATCCGGACCAACAAAAAAATAATAAACAAGTATAAAGAAACGGGAAAGCAAGTCTATCAAGAAAGAGCGCCGAAGCAAGAACGAAAGGTGAAAAAAAAAAAGTGTCAAATGGCTTATAATAATAAAAAAAGAGTACCAGATGAAAATTTCAAATAGGTTATACAGACGTGATCAGCTCATGTAACTAGCAATCAAGAAGACTGCTATATCATGAACTTGGAATGTTTGGGGGGGTTTTTTTTTTCTGATTACCACATGTTCTGGGCAGTAGCGCGTGGTGCAAAGCGATCCTTGAGGCGCTGGCGCTGAGCACTATCCTCATGTTGCCGGAACCAGCCTGGCGAAGAAGAGGGGGCTGTTGCGCCATGAGTAGCAGCACTACGAGGAATAGCAGCTTCGTGAACATCCATGCGGCGCATAGGGTCGACAATGGAGTCCAAAACATCGACACCAGGCCGGATGTAAGGCTGAGGAGAGTTGGAAGTTTGATGGTGATGGCTGTTGTAGCTTCTTCCAGAGCCAGAGGCAACACTGCCCGCTGGCGACGTAGAAGGGGATGGTCTGTTGGGGCGCAAGTCAATATCGTTGTTGTGAGCAGCAATGCGTAACTTGCGACGGAGAGCCTCGACAGCATCCTCGTTGGCAACTGTAGACTCATTGGATGTAGAAGCTGTAGCAGAAACTGCGTCCTTGCCGCGACGGGGAGAAGCGTTCTCGCGGGTGTTGGCAGCAGTGGTAGCGTCGGTGGTGTCAGCCTTGAAGCGGCTGGGTGATGTCTTCTTCTTCATGCGTTCGCGCTCAGCCGTGATTTCACGACGCAGGCGGTTGTGGAGCCTGTTGCTACTGCTGCTGCTGCTGCTGTTGTTGTTGTTATTGTCATAGTCATCTTCAGAAGAAGAGCCAGAAGCTGACGTGTAAGACAAGTTGGAAGTAGACTGAGTGCTCCGATGACGGGCGCTCGAAGAGTTGTGCGACGACTTCGCGGTAGGCAAGGAAGCACTAGAAGAGGTACGCTGATGCACGACTACCGGGGTCTTAGAAGCGACCACTGGCGGAGTGACGGCGGAGGGCATTATAGCGGTTGGCAAAGACTTTGCTGTGGTAGAAATGGTGGAGGGTGTAAATGTTACAGAAGAGCGACGGCGGCGACGGCGCTCGGAGCGCGCAGGCAGTTTTGCAGATGTGGCTGTAGCGATCGGGGGAGGAAACCAGAAGCTTGAGTGGAAGCGATTAGGACTGGCGGTAGAACTGCTGTGACTACGGCTGCGACTGTCTGGGGTCAAAGCTGGTACGTCGAAAGCAGACGGAGATTGGTAAAGCTGCGGTGGATATTCCGGTGCAACTGGAGTGTTGTAGTAGCGGTGGTAAGGCGCTGCAGAGTCGGAGACAGGTGACGAGGGTCTATATAGCGGCGGCGGATTTTGAGTTGATACCGGTGGACAGGCAAGACCAGAACGAAGATACTGAGGACACGGTTTGAAATATTCGGTATATCCACGAGGGGATTTGGAGGTAGAAGAGGAGGCGGTTTGGATGTATTGGCACATTTCGAAGAAGAGAGGAGGAAGAACAGAAACGGAGACGGGGTGCTATGGTTATAAAGGTTGGACGACTAGGGTAGTGGCCAGTCCAGTCACAGTTTTTTTTTTTTTTTCTTTCTTCCTTTCCTGGGTCTTTCTGTTGATGGAAAAGGGCGTGCGTTTCAGGGCGTGGCTATCTGTAAAATAGCTTTAATTCTCTTTGATTGATGTTCTTTTTTCTTTTAGATGGGGGGCTGCTATAGTGAAACCGAGCGTCAACTATGACTCTTCTGCAGAGGCGGGCCTCAAGCTCAGCATAAACTAGAAACTAGCACCGGGTGCAAAAGTACTGTGATGAGAGTTGATTCTGCTTTTGCACTGTACTGTATAGCCAGGGTTATGGATTTGCTTCTGGAAGGACAAAGAGTAGACAGTACAACAAGCTTGGATGCGTATGTAACAGGCTAAACAGAACGCAGTAACAGTAGTAATGATATAGTGAACCAAGTTGTCTGTCGTAGTATTACTACTATACAGACAAAGAGACTAGGCTAACAAGGATGGCCTCAACAGTAGAAACACTAGATTTTATTACAGGTAAAAGAGGCTGGATAAGGTTTTGGTTGGACAAAAAGAATATTAGCAAAGCCTGTGTACTCGAGATTTATAAACAACGCCGAGGCAAAAGCTCAACGATACTAGTGGCCGAAAGGTGCAAAGAGAAAAAATTAAAATAAAAAATATAAAATAAAAAAGGTGAGAGTTTGTGATGGCGGCTGTGGTGGCGATGGATATAATGATTGGCAAAGTAACTGAGAAGCAAGGACCAATGGCCAATAAAGAAGCGTAATTTTGGCTTGTGATGGTGCAGTGGTGATTTAGCTGCAGCAGGAAGCAGCAATATGGAAATCAGTGCGCAGATAGTATAGACAATGACGTCGTAAGGAGGCTTGAGTGCCAAAAAAGGGCGAATGGTATCAGGTTCGTGATGATTATTTTGATGCAAGAAAGGCTATGAAGAACAGGAAGAAGAATATGTTTAAGCTAGCTGTAGTCTACGATAAGAAGAGGAAGAGGAGGGGGCCACCAGAATTATATAGGCCGGCCGTACAAGAGCGTACTATGGCAGCAAAGAAGTAGACGGACGACAATGGCAATGGCTATGGCAAATGACCAAGCAGTTTCGTCTCGCAGTTGACACCAAGAGTTCCACGAGGACTTTGCAACGAAGCGTCTCAGCTGGACGCGCATCTGCTTTGATTCTGCGCCTCTACACCTTGTAGGCCAACGACGAGAATTTGGTGCAGAAGAGCACATGGGACATATTAGAGGAAGCAGGCGCCGGACGGGTGGGAAAGGATTATAGCGGAGGGATAAGGGTGGGGGGTGTATATAGGTTTTTTTTTTTAAATCATTAATCTTACTGAGTTTCTGGAACTTTGCAAGATACCAGGCGTATATAGGTGTGGGTGTATGGTACTGCTAGAAAAAAGCCTGGGGGGCTGGCTGTGCTTGTTCTATTGTTGAAGTTTAGCCCCAGGGGGGGGGGGGGGGGGGCTGGCTGTATATTGTCACGCCCTTTGGGCTACTGTAGATGATCGGTCCATCTAGACAAAGATCAAGAGGAACAGCAGACACGCAAACTTAACGGAAAACGAGTGCACGAGCTAGTCGGATTTGGAGAATTGAGTAATCGATTGATGGGTGACGGCTTGATGAAGGTGATGCTGGTGATGGTTGGTGGTGATATTTAGATGATAGTGTCCGTGTTTTTAAGAAGGCGCCAAAACAAGTCTTGCGTTTAAGATTGATATTAAAAAAAATAAAAATAAAAAGTCTTGCGTTTCTTTCATTCAATTCTAATCTAGTAATGAGTTAAGAAAAAAAGTCATGCGTTGTGGGACATACAAATTGTGGGAATTTTTGGCTCTCCTCTGTCTCTGCATCCAATATATACCAACAATATGCTTGCGGCGTCATGACATACTTGCTTATTCACAATAATATATGACAATATACTTGCTTATCGTATGGTTGATGCGACGGGTTACTATCAATACTGCGGGCGGTTGTGTTTCTCCGGTAAATATTATAGCAGCATCCTATAGTTGTATATACAACTATAAAATAATAATAAAAAGGACCTCCGTGGAGTCTGTAGGCGGCAAGCACAAATTGTCTTGTCCTATCGATCTATTTCTGTGTCTTTTCTCTTTGGATTAACCACTTGCTTGCTGCTTGACAGACATTTGCTGGTCATTGACTCAATTGCATCGCATTGCATTGCATGGCATTGGGTCAAATTGTTGGCTATTGCCTACAGCCTAGACGGCCCATGACCGAAAATAACATGTCCGTCGGTTCTGGAGAGTTGACGTGCGTTATATGCACATCGCATATCTGTGCATAAGCGCATGGCGTTAAGAAAACAAGCAATACTTCTTCTAGTAGCGATAACAGTTAAGGGTGGAATCAAAGAAGGGGTCGCTTTACTGGCTGGCGGCTGTCTATCTGCCTGTCTTGTTTACATTCAACCCAAGCAAAGAGGCGTCCCAAGAAGACAATACGACCATGTACAGCGCCTTTCGTTTAAGAGACCTTTTTTTATGGGCTTTTCCTCCGTTTAGGCCTAGAAGTCTTCTAGAGCCCAGCGCCTGAAGCCCAGAGAGCCAACCAGCCCTGTCCATCTAGCCAAATCTTTATTGCCTTGCTGGCGCTGTAAATATTCTCACGCTGCTACTATTACGTCATTTTCCTTTGAGATTTTTTTTTTTTTACTGTTATATGCCTGTGAAATGTCTTCTTCGCAACGTCAGCGGTTGGGTACGCTCGTTCCTAGAAGGTGTCAGTGGGCCAAAGACAAGCCCATCCATATTTGAAGGTAAAAGGGCCCGTATATAGACAGACAGCTAAAGGACACGCCAACGTACATACATGTTGGGAGTATAGCTATGCTATTTTACCTGTACTACTACGATTCTGCCGAGAAATATATCATCGATATTTCCCATACTACTACACATATAACGCACTGATCGGCATCGTCATCGATATAGACCACACACAAAGTAACGCCAGCCCCAGATAGGATACACAATGAAGGACAAAAATAGGGCCAAGCAGAGCGTTTCCGTTGCCCAACGACCCAAGTCTGTGAAACGGGCAATTTTTTGCTCTGCGTAGAGAAATTGCTGCCCGGTTTGTCTTGCCTGCTGCAGCTTGTGCTGGTGCCACAGCGCGAATAGCTCTAACAGCATATCTTGCTACAGCTAACACAAGAATGTTTGTTTCTGATCGGGAACTTGGACCGTTGTGCTCTGATAGGATGGGAGACATTACTGTTTGCTTCCATCTGTGTCAATATTTGCGTGTCATAGTGTGAGCTCTAGTTTAGTAGTACAGCTGTTGGCTGCGGTCTTGTTTGCTGAGCGGGGAACTCTCCAATAGGCAACAACCTGTTGTGTGTAGCCTTGACTTTGGGTTGACGATGCTGCGGCGCAGAAGATGCGACGCTCGTGCTATCAATATTTTAGCATCATTTTTGTGTCATTACGGCTAGCCTGCGTTGTTCGCCTAGCAGAATGCACAGCAGCAACTCGACGCGGCCTCCTTTTTCTGATTTTTTCTCAATCGTGAATGAGTTGTGATGCTCTGTCGTTGAGCAAACAAATGGAGAATCCCGCTAGGTTTGTGATAGGAGGAAGAAGGAAGAGAGGGGGGGGGGGGCGGCGATTTCTCTGAGATCTAGGCAAGTTACAGGCCTAGTCCCTGTTGTTCAATAGCGACCAAGAACCCCTAGAACTAGAACAAGACAAGGAATTGTTTTTTTGATATGTGTTACAGGGTTTTTGGGTAAGGTTTTTTGTCGGCGAATTTGAACAGTGCATACAATATGAAAGGGAAAAAACAAGTCCCGAAACAGAAGACATGGCCCTGAAGCAGTGTCAAGCATATTTAGCAGCTTTAGAAGCATCGACAAGCAGCGATCGACACAGGCTAGGCAATTCCATACATTTCCATAAACATAACACAAGACCGTTCTCTTGCTCGCAAGTCGCACATGATGCAGCCAAAACACTGGTTTCTGTGTCTTTCTTAGCGTCAGATCATCGTCGCCACCAAATTATATCAATACACAGCAGCTTTCTCTCTGTTAGTCTCACCATTTCACTCTTAGTAATATTAACGAACAATCGCTAAACTATCCACTGCCGTGGTTACTTTGCGCGCTACTCTGGCATAGTCTACGATTTGCTTTTGTACTGTGGTAATCAATAGCTGTGCGAGGCCTGCGTTTTGATAGCACACAGTGTGTGCTATCCTTGTCTCTTTTTGTGTGTGAAATTTCTGGTGGTTTTTCTTATCTTCTTATCGGCTTTTGTGTATCTGGCTGCATTCCCCGTTACATCATCTCGCTCCCTACGTCTTTTAGTATCTTTTCTGCTACTATGTAAAACCTGCCCCGAGCTTCTGTTTCTTACAGTGGACGAGCAGGGATTCTAAGTGGCCTGCGAGGGTTCCATCCAGGGTGTTTGCCTGTCGTTAGAAGCTTCAGTAGAGCCTACCTAGAGAGGGCCCCATATAGCACTAGTTACAAGACGAAGAAGCAGGGCAAACCTAAATACGGACGTGCATGACGGCTTCTAGAACCAGCAACTAGCGTCATTGGTTTCTCTCTCTTTGTTACTTAGCGCTTGACGCTGATAATGGCGGTAGCCAAGATGCAGTCTGTGATTCTCACCAACCAGCTTTGGCCTTTTCGTATCGGCCTGAGATGGCGCACAAAAATAAACGTCATGCGACCTGAGAGAGAAGCAAAAGATACAACAGCCCAAACTCGACCAGGATGATACAACTTCTTGGCCCGCGTGACGCTTAGCGTTCCGTTCGCTTCGCGTGCAGACCGACAAGAAAATCACGACTTACTTGTCTTTATGCCTTCACGTTCTTTGTCGAGAGTTCCATCTCACACCCACCATAAATAATATAGCGTATGTTGTATATATCACAACCTCGCTACATCTCTTCACCGTCTTTGACCAACGTCGTCTGACGTAAAGATGCACTGAGACGACGCAGGAACAGGCTTGTATGCAGTCCAGCCGTTGATCCTCCGCGTCTTTTCTGTAGCATACATAGTTGGTGTTGTGGTGCCTCGATAGGCCAGCGTAAACTAGCGTAGCATCTAGCGGGCCATTTGCATCTATTATGATGTAGTAGTACGATGTATCTACTCTTCTTCTTCTTCTTCTTCTTCTTGTTACTGTTTGTTACTACTACGTCTGTTTGGCGGCTTGTTGCTCTGCTGTAGTATCTGATACACTGTCTTGGTAGTGACATTTGTCTCGATTTAGCATTACGACGGATTGCATTTCGACACATCTTTTCTTATCTATGCCCTTCCTCTAGTCTGTGTGCTCCATCTCTCCCTCTCGTTCTGTCCCTCTCTGGGTCTCAGCCTAAAATCACCAAATTGCTGACTGTGGCCCGGCACCGCCTATCTAGCCATTGCAACGCTGACAACATTCAACTAGGCAGACTGTACATCATATATCTTTAATTCTTAGAGGCCTATCTGTCAATATGCGTAAACTTGGTACTCCTGCCACCCTTCCTCTTTCTTCTTGTTTAGAGTAATGTATGCAATGGCCCGACCGTAAGGCTCGCTTGAGCAGCTTTCACCTCCCATATCCTTACCGTCTTCTTTAGAAGCTCTGCGGCTAATATTCCAGCTGACGAGAAAAGATTGACGAAGGAGAAGATGATGATGCAAAAAAAAAAAAAAAAAAAAAAAAAAAAAAAAAAAGCGAGAAGCGTTAATCTGTAAAGGGCCGCCCGCCGTCTATTCTACCAACGATGCATTCATATCCAGTCATATGGCCTATCTGTTGTCGCATAGCCCCTTCCCCCTTCACGTGCTCGGTATCATGTTCCGAAAGGAGCTACTATCATGTACAATGTGATAACACATATGTATATCAAAATGGCCCACACACGGAAACCAGGCGATTCCACCTATTCTTTGGCTCTGTTTAATAAAATACAAAAAAAGTGCGCCACGCTCACCAACTGATCTTCATCAGCTAGTCCAGATACTTGCTATGGGAGTGCGTGCCCACTCAATGAATCTAGTGCGCCGGTGTCTGACTCGCTTACTAGGCAGAGCCCATATCAACTGATTCCCCCAATCTTATTGGCTGCCTCTATTCCAGTCTTCCTCTGCTTATCCGCACTCATGTCTGTTCAGAATTGCCAGTACTTTTTTGACATTGTAATATGTGTGTGGATGGAAATTATAACATCCTGAGTTCCTCATTAATAGTATAACACAGTAGATATGATGCTATGTACATATATAGAAAATAGATGTATACCATCACATATATAGACAGTACACATATACACAGCCTCCCTCGCCTCTCCTCTTTTCTCTCTCTTCTAAACATCCTCCATTCCCACCTCTTCATACCCTGCTCTCCGCCGCCGCGTCACTCCTGCTAGCGTTGGGGTATCAAACATGTCGAGGTAACTAACAGGCTGGCCGTTAAGAATGGCCGCGCCGTGCTCACGACGACCTAGAAGTGGCGCAGGATCACACCAGAAGTCGGTGCAGTTAGTGATGCAGCCATGCGCATAGGGGTTCTTCTTCTTCTTCTTCTGTACAGAGGATCCCACCGTGCGCCCAGTCACTGTCTCGATGAACGGCGTGATTCCAAGTAGCATGGCAATTTGCGCCAGGCAGCCGCCGCCTGCTTTGCGTCCATGTGAGTGGCCAGCATGTGCTCCTCCTCCAGGGCCGTCGGCACCAGCTGCAACAGCAGCAAGATGTGCTGGATGGTTAGGATCCAAGGGCGTGCCAGTAGACGTAAAGGCCGATGTAGCGCTAGCGTCACGAATGCCAAACATATTTTCATAGGTCGTCATAGCGCGGGCAACCTGGATAAACTGCACTGACAGTAACATAGAGACCCAGACTAACTGCACTGTAATCCAGATCCCAATCAGCAGCGTATAGGCATCAGCGTTGACAAGACGGCATAAACTGGGTGCTAGAATCGAGCATACTGGCTCTGCGGTCTCGGCCAAATCAGAAAAGTCTAGACAAACAGAAGAGTGTTAGTCAGTGCATTGATGGAATAAAAGCACCAAAGCAAACGTCGGGTAGCAAGCTATCGGGAAACGGAAACAAGCTATCGGACCACAAGCTGTTTGGGTTCTTTTGTGTTCTTGTGGTATAAAACTTACAATAGTACAGAATGATGTCATACGACAGGATGCCGAGAGCCAATGATATTATGTACAGAAAGAAGTGGCGGTGGTTATTGATACCAATGCAGTTGTTGACCCACGGGCAATGGTGATCGTGTTTGGCCACACAACGCTGGCAGCGCTTGCAGTGTTTACTGCGCAGCGGCGCGCGAATCATGCATGTAACGCAGAAGTTAGCCTCGTCAAACTTCCACATGCCCAACAAGTCGTCAATAACTGCCTTTTGTTCGGCAATGCCGTTGAGCCGCGGCACGAAGCCGGCATCGAACACCATGGCGCACGTATAGAAATAAACGACCGCAGAGTATGCCACAAAGAAGACAAAGTTGAGCAGGGCATGCGACGAGCCGGGCCCGGTTGTTACTGGTAATACTGTCCACAGCCAGTTCCAGCCCGTCCAGAACAGCGTCGCCGCAAAGATACCCGCCAGCCAGGGTGTGCGGCTAAAGTGACGCATGTCTGGAGGTGCAAACTCGATGACCTGCTGGGCCACCCACAAAAGGGCGTACGAGACCAGCGCCGCAAAGAATATAGCAGGGAATATCGGCATTGCCGCTAGAATACTGATAGCAACCCAGACCAGCGCAAACGGCCATAGGAACAGGAACTTGTTCACAAACCCGCGTCGGTCCTGTAGCAGATAGGCCGAGCCAGGCCAGCTGGGCACAGCCGGATGGCCATCCTCCCCGTAGCCGCACTCCTTGAGAGCGCGATGCCAAGCAGGTGCCGTGTTCAGCTCCGCGGCCGTCATAGCTGGCGTCTTGCCCGATGTAGTTTGGGCAAAGCGGTCGGCGCCGTATTCGATGAGCTTTAGGATGCATTGTGGCGAACCTTTGACCAGCGCCCAGTGCAGAGCCGTGAAGCCCTGCTCGTCGGTCGCATGGATAGATGCGCCCCAACGCAGAAACACATCAACACAGCGCGGGAAGCCCTTGTAGGCTGCCCACATGAGCGCAGTATGGCCAAACGAATCTAGAACGTCCACTGGAATGCCTTGGTGTAGCAGCAACACAATTAGAAGCACATTGCCGTTGAACGTGCTGATGTGTAGAGTGTTGTATCCTTGTGCATCAGTGATCAATGGGTCGGCGCCGTGCTGGAGCAGCAAATTAACTGTGTAATAGTGGCAGCGCTGAGCGGCCCATTGAAGCGGCGTCGAGACAGACTCGCCGCCCTTCTTGTTGATCTCAGCTCCGTTTTCAATAAGAAATTTGCACATGGCGTATTGATTGTTGATAGCAGCCCACTAGAGATAGAACAGAAGGGAAAAGATGTTAGAACGAGTATGTCTATCAGCTAGGCAGCCTATCAACATGCATGCACTTACGTGTAACGGCGTGATGCCTTCATTGTCATAGAATGTAGCGTCATAGTCTCCGCTTTCAAAGAGTTTCTCCATAGTCGGAATGTCGCCGACACGGGCAGCCTGCATGATGTCAAATTCTTCCTCGGTAGGCGCAGTTGCGCCGTCCTGGGTGGCATCAGGATTGGCAGAAGCCGAGTCGCCGCCAGTGCCAATATGACCGAGTTCCATGGAGCCGATGTCGAGGACCGGAGCCGCAACGGACGACTTGGAAGACGGTCGTAAGAGCGGGTGGTTTCCTTTGCGGGGTGGCGCGACAACTGGAGGTGTCGAGGCCATGGAGAGGAGTATATGGTCGGCGTAGATGAGGAGGGCGAAGTGAGCAAGGGAGGGGCACTAATCGAAGTTGCAGAAGCGTGTGTGTGTGTGTGTGTGTGTGTGTATATTTAACGTCTAGCGTTGCAGAAGCTCAAGTGGAAGAAAGACTATGTGGCGCAATTGGCGTGGCTCGAATTGACAAATTTTGTCGGTATAAGCGTTAATGTCGATGTTATTGCTAGTCGATGTCGGCTAGCACCAGCGCTGTTCGTTTGCTTCGTTCGCGGGTCGGTTCGCGAAGAGGCTGCTGGGCTGCAAAAAATATGCGCCTTGAATCTGGATCGCCTAGGGGGGGGGTTCTGAAGCTCAAAAACGTGAGCTTGCTTGCACAAAGCCTCAAACAGACGTATTAAAAGCAACGTGGAAGGGAAAAATCAATAGCACGCTGCAAAATTAAATGGCAGAAAACTCACTAGTGATCAAAAATTGACAGATTGAAGGCAGGCAGTTCGTTGATGGATAACTAGATACAATTAAATTTGTCTTGCACTTGTTAGATTGTCTGCCTAGTGAAGATGATCCTTGGAATGAACCGAACCAGCCAAAAGTCAATAACTCTTATTTTGGCTTCTGCCTAGGGACTGCCACTTACCCTTATCTTACAAAAATATTGTTTATGTTGGCTTACATCTTATTTCATGCTCTCCACTTGGAAAAAGGAGGCTTTGAGCTTGAGCTTCTAAATTAACTATAAATATGTGTATACTCCAGTATTACACTCTGTCTACTACTTTTGGCCTTCTTAGCCATCATCTCAGTTTGAACAGGGAATATATTGAAGCAACTAAAATAACCACTTCATCTTATAATACTTAACTAGTATAACCTATTCGTTGTCGATCATTGCAAAACAAGATTAAGCAAAGCTTGATGATTATGCTTATTTGTAGGACAGCGGTCACGTCATAGTCAGGGTTGGAGGTAAATCATGTTCTCATTAGGGTCTGTGGAAGATCTCAAAGAAAGCGCTGGTGTAATAGTTTATCTAGATGTTGAATGCAAAAACAATATTTGGGGGGGGGAGGGTATGGTATGTATGTACAATTCACCGTTTCGGGTGAGATTACACTGGTGTATGGTATATCGAAGTAGGTAAACAACATTTGACGTCTATTTGCGCACAATCCACGACAGAAGATCGACCTTAGTTACCACAGCGACAGGCTTCATCGTGGTGCCATCGGCGGTCTTTTCAGTGACGATAGCTGCCGAGTTCCATTCAAGGAATTTGCTCAAGGATGACAGAGAAGACTGCATAGTAAGCTCGACAAATGGACGCTTGTTCTTTGTGAGCTTGCCGCCAAGACCGGCCTCGCGCGGATCAGTAACTACCTCATCAATACGGCTAAAGTCAAACATGACCTGCGTAACCGGCGAGTCAGCAGAAGCCCGGCCTCTGCTGATGTAGCTGAGCAGGTTACCAAGTGTAACCAGACCAACAAGCTTCTGCGATTCGTTGAGGACGGGAAGCTGGTCAAAGCCCTTATCGCGCATGGTCTCGATAGCATCAGCGCAGCGTTGAGATCCGCTGATAGTGGTCACAGGTTTTAGGCGCAGATCGGCAATCGTAGCACCAGAGTAATCGTCGGGAACTGCTGTCTCGCGAGAAGTACCCTTGGAAAGCAGGTTGTTAGCGGCAAGCCAGTCATCATCGGCAAACTTGGACAGGTAGTTGCGGATACTGTCAGGGAAGACAACAACGACCTTGTCGCCCTTGCCCCAGCCATATTCACGCACGGCCTGGACCATGGCAGACATGGCTGCGCCTGACGAGCCACCGACCAGGATACCCTCCTCAGCGATAAGGCGGCGCGCGAGTTGGAATGACTCGAAATCTTCCGTCTTGTACCACTTATCGACAACAGGACGGTCAAGCACGTCAGGGATGAAATCGTAGCCGATACCCTCGACCTTGTAGGGCTGATTGTCGTACTCGACATTGAGAGCCTCGGGAACAGCAAGGATACTGCCATGGGGATCGGCAGCGATGACCTTGATATTAGCATCATGCTTCTTCAAGCCACGCGCAATACCAGTGATGGTGCCGCCTGTGCCAGCACCAGCAACAACGGCCGTGATTTGGCCAGCCGATTGCTCCCAGATTTCTTCAGCAGTGCCAAATTCATGGGCGTCAGGGTTGGCAGTATTGGTGTACTGGTCGAGGATGTGAGCGTTTGGGATTTCCTTCTCGAGGCGGCGAGCAACACCAATATGCGATTCGGGGGCATCCCAGGCGGCCTGAGTCGGTGTGCGGATGATGGTGGCGCCAAGAGCCTTGAGAACTGAGACCTTTTCGGCTGACATCTTCTCAGGAAGAGTGATTATGGCCTTGTAACCCTTGACGGCAGCAACAAGCGCCAAGCCGATACCACTAGAAGAAGGGAGAGAGAGGCGTTAGCTGGGGCAGTCAACCGGGATAAGTATTGTTAAAGTATATATATAGTATGAAGTTTCCTTACGTGTTACCGCTGGTGGGTTCAATGAGAGTATCGCCGGGCTTGATACGACCGCTTTTCTCAGCCTCCTCGACCATGCGCAGCGCAATGCGATCTTTGACACTGCCGCCGGCGTTGAAGAGCTCAACCTTGGCGTAAACCTCACACTCGATGCCAAGCGACTGCGGCACCTTGTTAAGGCGGATCAGCGGAGTGTTGCCGATTAGCTCCATGACGGAAGCGGCAACGGGAGGAGGAGTTCTAGTAGCCATGGCTACGATGGATGCGATGCGAGTATCGGAAGACTAGAGTCGTCGAAGAAAGGCTGAATAAGGCTGAATTTGATGGCAAAGGATAGTGGCACAATGGAGGGGTTTTCGTTATCGTAGGGATGGTGTAATAATGTGATAAAGAGCTTTGCTCAAAACACAGGAAGACGAGATGATCTAGAATCTAGAACAGAAGAAAGTCACAAGCAAAGAAAACTCAGTTTGAATGAGGTAAAAGAAAATCACGACGAAGAAGAAAGATATTTTGAAGAGCAAGATTTTTAAAAGAAGAAACCAAACTCGCCATAGGCTTGCAATGGGTGTCTACTAAGAAATTTCCGATTTTGCTAGTTGAAACTCAACGTCGCGCTACTTACAAACCATCGTTATCTGCATGCATTCAAAAATCAGTGCATCTTTTTTTCCTTTCTGTCTGCCTTGTCAAGCTATCTGGATACATCTTTAAGATCGCAGCTAATGCCGAAATAAAAGCCGACGCTAGGCGGTCTAGTCTTTGATCACTGCCCTCCGGTTTCCTTGATCACGTTTATTTCACGCCCGAAACCCGCCTTCGTACTAAATAATGATCTCATATGTTGCAAGAAACGGCACAAAAAAAGAGAAAAGAGAAAAAAAGCAAGAAAAGAAGTTTATCAATGCAGCTCACGACGAAAATCTGTACCTGGCAACAAATTACTATGTACTGACATATGGAATTTTCTGATAGATCGACTATCCCTGCTGTCTTATAAATAGCACCTTCCCTCTGTGAACTAATGTCGTCGGTGGACCCTCTCTCCCCCCCTCCCCCCTCCGGGGCTCCGCAACCTCTATCTACGGGATGACGGTTTTTTTTAATAGTACTACTGATGAGAGGAGTAAGAAGAGGGTTCTTTTACTTGTCCATTGAATAGGACTGACGAGACGAGCAAACTTTGCAAGGTCTTGGCAGGCCATATTTCTGAGCTTGTCTTCCTGCGGCGTCTTGTTTGCTCAGCCGCGGGCTTCATGGCGTAGATCTACTTGGACCGCCCAAGATTCCGTGCTTTTGGCATATCACTTTCTAGGTCCTGGGATGGTAGCGCAGGCCAGACCCCGGTGGGCGCGGTGCATAAGCCGGGGTATCTGGCGGATAGCGGTTCACATGGGTCTCGGAGTAGTTCCAGCGCGACCGTCCTGGTTGCTGGATGACGCTAGGATTCAGTGGCATAGAAGGATCGTTGGCTACCGGCATCACATGAGGCATTGCCGTAGCTGCCGCAGTAACCGCTGCGGCTGTTGCTGCTGTTAAGGCTGCAGATGATGGCGCTGTTCCTTGAGCTGGATATACTTGGCAGTAGAACGTATAGGCACGTGGTATAGGTGAGGACGGAGGAGAGCAACGTTGACGAATCTTTCGGTGCCACGTCTTGAGAAAGCAACAGAATATACACAGTGACAGGACAATAGCCCCAAATACGGCACTGCATATTGCTCCGATTTGCATAGAACGAGGTGTAGATCCGTATGGAGTGGCAGACTGTTGTGGGCATCGGGAAAGCGCCGCAATATTAAGACGTAGCAGTTTTCTATGGGGTTATAAGTGCGCTGCAACTAGATATTGAGTAGAAGAGTTTGTTTAGTAACAATATATATATATATATATATGCTTGCTAAATGAAGAGGTCTGTTCGTCGGTGAAAAGGCATGACATCAAGTGTATTATGTAGTAGTATAATAAGGAAAGGAAGCAGGAAGCTCGCTGTTTTTGTTTGTGTGATTGCTTATTTGTCACCTAGCCCATAAGCTGCTTGAGATCTGACGGTGGCCACCGCACCTGTGCAAACGTCAGACAGCGCTTGATGCTCTGCAGGTATTTGCGTGTGACTTCGTCTCCCATCACGTGGCCTTTCTCGCCGTTGTGCAGTTTCTCGCGCGCACTACGTTCGTGGATACCAACCATGGTCACACCAATAGGCCAGGCCGCCTTGCCGATACTGAGGCGTAGATAGCCGTCGTTGGCATCGACGTAACGCCGTTCCTGCGCTGCCTTGACGATTTCAACTACTGGCTGCAGGACAGACACATCAATATCGCCCTTTTCGAACTTGCGGAACAGCTATAATGAAGAATCCGCGTTAGTATCGTCATGGATGGTGTTATCAGGGGGGCAGTAGCTGACAGCATAGTACGTACAGGTTTCATATCTTCTCGACACCGCACCATTGCGTTGTATGCAGTGCGACTGGCGCTTGTATCTGCGCGTTCGCGTTCCATGGCCAGCTGGTATTCCGTAAGCACCATTGAAAAGTACGAGGCCAGCTGTCTGAACAGATACTTTCGCGCCTTGGCTTCTGTCGGTACCTCACCGTTCAAACGCATATCTTTCTCCTCGACTGGCTGCAGTGTCGTAGGAATAGGGCCTGCCGTCACCACCGTCGTCAGCTTGTGATACCGGCGCACTCGGCGCCAATGCGACTCTGCAAACAAACGGACTGGCTGGCCCAGCTCACGCATCTTGGCTATCAAATCCTCTTCAGGGATATCTTCCACGCCGTCCTCGCGGGCCTTGCGATCCTCCTCTTCCAACTCATTGACCTTAGGCAACTCGGGCAGGCCCAGACGCTTGCGCCGTGCAGCTTCTTCTTCGGCCTCACGCTCCTCTCTGGCCTGGCGAGACTGTTCAGCCAGTCGCTGGCGCTTGTCCTCGTGCCGGCGCTTATCCTCGGCGGCTTCATCTTCGGCTTTCCGCTTGGCTCTCTCTTTCGCGGCGCGGCTGGCCTCGAGCGCAGCTTGTTCGGCCTTGTAGGCGGCCACGCGTTCAGCCTCTAGTTCGGTCTTTCTGGCATATTTCTTTGTCTTATCAGGCTTGGCCTTAGCCAGCTCTTTACTCATTAGCGACGCAAAATCCATCTTGGGTGATTTAGGCTCGATTCGGTAGTAAATTGTGATTATATGTGTAATTGACATCAAAGCATGAGTATCTGATGTCGCAAAACAATCAGGTTGCTGTTAAGGTGATTGGTGAAAGTAGCGTTCCTCGCTTAATATTCGGGAAACCTGGTGTTGCGCAAGGCTAGCTTAAGCTACGAAAAAATGACGTGAACCTTCCCTACTGCAATATTCTCTTGCGACAAGCTTTCCAGCTTTGTCCAGCTTTGCGCCAAATTCATTTCAAGCCTCTTCACACACTAATAGAATCAATATATACTAGATAACTGCTAAATACGTCAATATGACACGCTGGGACTGCGAAGACGAACCAACGCCCTTTTTAGTGCGCATGTTTTACAACAGAGGCAGCTTTATTCGGTACACATTTCCCCCCATACCCTAAATTTTCATATTTTTTGCATCACATGCTAATACTCTAGCACAACCAACTTAGTCCCGACGACATCGATGCCCGCCAACCTCCAAAGCACGCCAATGTCTATACACTTCCTACCTGTACACTCGGACATCTAGCACTGCTTCTCGGCGCCAAACACTCAGAGGCCTTTCCTTTCCCGGCATATGGCACGCGAGTCGCTTTCCAGCACATCTACACAGATCCAAATGCTTCAAACAGCGATTCAAGCTTTCGCTCTCAATATCTAGCACGCGACCTTGGCAATATCATATTAGGAGGAAATGGACCATGCGCTTTGTTTACACCTTCTGATGCCTCTGACACTGAGATGGATGACGACGCCTCAGATTCCGCACATGCCCGCAATCGGCGCCATCCATCCCCTCCAATAGACGAGGCACTCAAGTTCGAGACTAAAACTCTGCGCGAACTTCGCTTCGTTCCGGGTGATATTATCTCGGTAGCCGTTTTGCCACCTCTGGATGACGGCAGTGTAGCGCCCTTGGCAACCCTACGCCGGGATCGCAGTAATCGTATAGACCGCATAGATCGGAGTGATCGAAACGATCGTGTAGACCATAGTGTGCCAGTTGCTCCGGCTGAAAAAGATCGTGGTTGGGGCATTATACAAGGTCACAATACTGGGTATGCACGCGGTAGCGGCGGTGCTATAACTGGAAGAGATTCTGGTCGCCGAGGTGGTGCTGATATCCCACGCGGAGACTGGCGTCGCGGTGACCGAGTGCCCGAAGATCAACATGGTGGCCGTTCAAGAGGAGCTCCAGCAAGCGCCAGTCGCCAACGTCGCCGACGATGAGCAAACAACAACGCACTTGCCCCTTGTGTTCTAAACATCCTAATTATCATCCTCTTGTTGCATCCGATGCCTAATGTATAGATCGATCGCTTCACCACCAAGCATTTATAATGACACCAAAATCCATAATTTCAAATAAACCAAAAGTGCTGGTACTATACCAATAGTGTGGTTTCTGTATTACTGTACATGCTGTTGTCCTTGTCTGATCCTGTCAATATGTACGCTTTGGGGGCATTTCTTCTGAAGCTTTGAGTGCCATACTAGCGGCATATGTAGTGTTTCTGCTATAGCCGAATTCTTCAGATACTATACGGTGGTGCAACGATTGAAGAGTGTTACAATAGTATTTACCGCTCATACAATGAGTCACCCTTGCGCTTCGCGCGGAAGTCCCAGAGACCCTGATGCTATGTGTTAGTTTATTGACTAGACTAAGCAGAGATATAAGCAAATACGACTTACATCGGTCTTGTATGCAACATAACCCAGAAGTCCCGGAACCACAAACACGTACATGAACGATATGCGGGCGGTCCGAGAATTCCAGCGGAAATACTTGTAGCGGTTGACCTGCATTTCTGTTTTGATAATTAGTATACTGACTCAACTTGCCATTGAACACTAAGAACAGCGGAGAGTCCCACCATTAAGCTTAATGAACGCCGGGTCCATGGGAGCTACAGATATCGTGTCAGAAAATAGTGAAAAAAAAAGGCTAATTATTATACTAGATGGTGAGATTACATACAGTGACCGTGGCCTGCCATGATGATGGATGATTTGATTTAATAGGGATTGAGGTGGACTAAAGTCAATTAGTTCGGAGGAGAAACGATAGTTTGAATAGCACGATGTTGTTAGTCTCTATAGTTGGTAGTAAGGCGGCCCGTAATGAGAAATCAGGTCGTCAGCCCATTGGTGATGTTCCTTAGTTCTAAACAAGCAACTCCTTCGATTAAAGTATGGAACCCTAGCCTTGTTGCGCCTAATATATAAGGCGAAACATACCTAACCCTGTGCTAACCCTTATGATTCACCTAGTTCTTGTAGTAAGACGCATTGCTAAACAAGTTACTAATTCAGTGGATACTTTACTTTGTAAGGCAAGCAAATTATTCCACTATATCCGTAGTAAAGTCAGGTAATTATATTGACTAGCAAATGGTAATGATGCGATGTCACGATAGCCTAAACAACGGGTTTTTTCTGGATTATCCTTCTTTTATATAGTTATAGTTATTAGACACTGATAGAATATCCTTTCAGTGAGGTCTCCCTGCCTAGCAAGCCCCAGTACGATCTGATGGTTTGCCTTCAAGCCTGGTGGTATGAGCTCTGGCGAGAATAAGTGGTATATACACAACCCTAGTGGTAGGGTTCATCGCTAATCGACAGAATTCCACGGCATGAACTCGATGTTGTTCGTTAAGCACCCCTAATTCTAATTCTGTTGTTCTGTAACAACAGACTGAGTAAGGCTTTATCTTTTATCTTGAGTCTTCTAGCCTGTACTTGTTTAGCTTTTCATGACTTAGCCTTGAGCTTCACATGAAATACAACTTTATTTTCTTTTCTACCCCTTAATATTTTCATAATCTATCACTTATACTGGTGATTACTGCTGTATTCACGGCTAGCTAGTCCTGATTTCTCGTGTGCGACCAATAACCTGGAAGATTTTGACAGTGCTTGGCATGGTGTAGACTAACCATGGCTTCAGCTGGACGCATCATTATCATAGTCAATGTGATAGCACTTCTCATTCTGACGTTTCTGCTATTTGGGTCTGTAGTGCGCTTACAGCCAACGTCACCGTCACAGCACCACAACAGACTACGTTTCAAAAAAGATGGCTCGTTGGATATTCTGGTATTCTCGGATTTGCACTTTGGCGAGGAAGAGAATGGTTGGGGCATCAACCAGGACCGCAAGAGCCTGGCCACAATGAACAACCTGCTGCAGGAGGAGAAACCAGACTTTGTGGTGGTGAATGGTGACCTAATCACAGGCGAAAACACGTTCCGGGAAAATTCCTCTGCATATGTTGACCAGGCTGTGTCGCCGATGGTGCAACACAAGGTTCCCTGGGCATCGACATATGGTAACCACGACTCTAGCTTCAACCTGTCCCGTGAGGCTATGATCAAGGCAGAGACTAAGTACGAGCTGTCGTTTACGCAAAAGGGCCTGTCGTCTAATCCTGGCGTGACTAACTACCATGTGGAAGTCTACGACCGGCATGGTAGAGTGGCTCTGATTCTGTGGTTTCTGGACAGTCAGGGTGGCACCAAGTTCCAGTCCAAGTTCAATAACACCGAGATTGCGGGCGTGGTAGGCAACAATACAGTCTCTTGGCTACAAAAGTCGCACGATCAGCTCGTCAAGCAATATGGACGGGTGTTGCCTAGCATGGTGTTTGTGCATATTCCGCCGCGGCTATTTGCAGATGCCCAGACAGAGCCGACCTTCAACGCAACAAACTTTCCAGGCCTGAACGAGGATGCGCCATTGTCAGTCCAGCACGGACTGGGTCTCAACGATAACCTGCTAGTAAAGACTCTGTTGAACATGGAGGGCCTGCATAGTATCTACTCGGGCCACGATCATGGAGCCTCGTGGTGCGGCATGCGCGTTTCGGCATTGCGAGACGAACAGAACATGAAGAAGTCTCTGTTTTTGTGCTTTGGTAGACATACAGGCCAGGGCGGTTACGGAAAATGGACACGCGGGGCTCGCATGGTCCGTATACAGCTCCCCAAAGAAAATAGTAATCATAGGGGAGGAAGAGGAAGTAAGGAAATCAGCGTGGAGAGCTGGGTGCGGTTACAGGATATGAAGAAGATTAGCCATGTGTCACTCAACAGCACATATGGATCAGATGAATACCCGGTGGAAGATGTCCAATAGAGAGATGAACAACCGCGGGGGAGAATTATAGAAGCGGATAGAGACCGGTGTGCATGCATATAGGAAGGGCTGGATCTTGGTAGCAGTAAATCATGATATAAGACTTCCGATGATGACACCATAAGCAGCAAAGTGATCACAGGAAAACCCGAACAATGTTTTCGTAAGTAAGGACTGTTAATGAAGCCTACTGCAAGAAGTCGTACACATTGTGTTAGGAAGGGCATATCTATATAATTATTGTCTAAGATCCTAGGGCTACTCAAAACATGGAAAGCAAAGTAGGCTAGCCAATCCTACTCTGTATATTTCGTTGTAGGTGAATTTCAGGTAGACACTGACGGGTGGGTGGGGCAGTTTTGGTGCTAAATAGTAGCATTCAATTAGTAGTACCAATAACCAAATAAGAGAGAAGCTTATGCAGGAGACAACAACGTTGTCGAGCTTGAAATTCTACCTACTATACAGCTTTAACCAAAGCATAGTTGAAAAGCCTGTAAATGACACTGCCACCTTCTGGAGGAGCAATGAAGTCTTGACAATGTACAGCATAGAGTCTTCAGACTGGGCCAGGGCTGGTGTTAGTGCAGAGGTCAGAGGCGCTGCACGATATGGGCTGTGCTGTACAGGGCCTTGTGGCTGGGTGTGATAAGCCTGTGGCGACAAGATTACGATCGGGGCGCTGCGTTGCGGGTAAAGAACGCTCTGATTTATACTGTAATCACAAAGTTAGATTTGATAAGATGTAAGGCAGCTTGAAGCTTGTGAAGTCGCATTTCTGTTAAGACTGAATACAGTGCAGCTGTAAAGGGACTGCGGAGTGCAACGCTGCAGGCCCGCCACTAGACAGGCAGAAGACAGACAGATAAACAGTGAGCAAGTTATAGCTGTAGCGCCTGTAGTGGATGGAGCTGTAAACCTAGCCCCTGTGTAAGTTTGATTGCAGGTCGGAACCTTTTTTAGCGCTGTATCTAATGGTTTGTTCAGTCTCCAATTTTGGAGCAATAATGTCTGCTATTTATTGCACCATAACCCTAATACATAGGGTTATTCAATCGTTCGTTTACAAACCATTAACAACTCCAATCTCATACTTTTCCATCAACCACCAGGTGCTGTTCTGGAGTTTCCAGAGTCTAGTCTGGCTATCATTAACTTTCATCAGTATTTATTTAACCTGTGCTGATTGATTAGCGCCACAGTTTTCCTTGCTGCCTATAGACTAGCCCACTGACAGCCATCCTAATTCATCATTCCTTGTTGCTGACACTGCCAATTGACAGCGCCCTCCAAGACACCCGCTCATCATCGATAGCCAATGTCCTAATTGCTGCAACCGCCATCTTACCTCACGAAGCATTCTTACCATCTCCTCATTGCCTGCCGAGACTCCAGATTCTGCTTCTCACATCTACGGCCATCAATCTAGCTGTCCTATCGTATCCCACATTGACTTCACGATCCAGATTTCTTCTGTGTCGCCGACTATTCGATAAACCGGCCTGCTACTGGTCTCTGCAAGGCGCCTGCCGCTGAGCTGTCTGCTCAGTCGGCTCTTCTTTAGGCATCACGGCTGCTGCCACCATCTACTAATCTTATCTTGCTTACTGGGCCACCCTGCTGCTGCTCCTGTTGTCGCTGTTATGGACCCGCCTCCCCGGTACTCTGCTGCTGTTTCGGCTCCGCCCGTACCCGGGCCTACAAGCACTGTGGCTGCTATACAGACCACTGTCGCTGCACCAGGAACTGCTGCGCCAACAATATCGCCTGTGTCGCCTATAGACTCCGACCCTGGGACGCCCATAGAAACCGCAATACATGCTGCTGCAGAGCCGTCTCGAACATCCGCGGCCTCCCAGCCAACTGCTGCTGTTCCTGTGCCAGCCACTGCGCAAATATCCCCAACCAACCGCCGGACATCAGCGCCGACACCTGTTACTGCACAATCAACGCCGCCCAATGATGCAGCATTAGCATCGCCCGCTGTTGTGCCCGCCGCACAAAGCAGCCTGGCTGCTGCCGAACCGCATGCGAACTACAACGCCCACATACCAATGTCTAAAGGCCTCGCCTACCGCCGCGCAAAGCCCGTCTTCATGACTGCCATAATCCTTGCCACCACCACTCTGTCCTGGATTCTGCTGTTTGTTGCACAGCGCAAGACAGCGAGCTCCATGGCCGACACTGTCTCGGCCCGTAGTCAAGAGATGGCCTCGAAGCTATCTCGAGCTGGCTGGATCTTACACACTGTTGGCGCCCTCATTGCATTCTGGGCTGTCACAACCATCCTTAGCACTGGGGCCGTCAACTTGGCCACCCGTCGCAAAGCTGGCCAACAGCTGAATATCCGCCAGGTCTTTGCTCTGGCCGATGCGCGCTGGATCTCCCAAAAGCTGCGATCTGGAGAGCCAGGTCTCTTTTCGGCGCTGGCATGCTCTCTGACTCTTCTTTGTAAGTTTAAATTGCCTAATATCATCTGCTTCTCCTCGCATACTTATCTGGGCCTGACTGTCAAGCGCTCTTTTCGTACCTAAATCTGCTGCAAATCATGCGCCTGCTTGCTTGCCATTGATGCAACCTTTCTTGCATGGTTTATCTGGTTTTCTTTCTTATTTTCTAAGTTGTTTGTGCGCTTGCTGTTTTACCTCTAACCTCTGATGCCACTTTGGGCCTTTGACCCTCCCCCCATCCCCCCCGTCAACTCCGCCGACGCCTAGTTTTCTTTGTTTTCTTTACTCCGCTGCCATGCGTGCTTTGCTTCTTCGGCATTACCTCTTTGCCCCCCCTCCCCCCAGCTCTATTTTACCAGTTCTTTTTTAATCTGCTCTAGCTTTCTAGAGCTTATTTTTGACTAGCCTAACGTTTACATCTAGGTGTTGTCACTCCCTTTCTGCAGTCTATCCTCGTCCATGATGGCCTTACTCACGTGCTGTACTGTGAAAACGGTGGCGCTTGGACCCCTTTCTGTGTCCCGTCACTTGGTTCGCAGCGCATTCCTTCGATGATTGCCCGTACTACGTCGATCGCATATCTTTTCGGATATGTCAACACTATTGATGAAACTGTCAACGTACTAGAATCGCCGTGGGACAGCGACCTAATTCGCGGCAGCAACACAGACCCACTGGTCAATAATTCCACCCAAATGGATCTATGGGTTTCCACAGTGCCCAAATCGTTAGTGACTGGGGGCATCCGACAGGCTACAATCCACACATCTAATAGCGTCCGCTGCCACGCCGTTGACACAAGTGACTGGCCGCAGGACTGCTCCTCTTATAACACGTCCGACGTACCGTCATCAGACGGCTTCTACTCTATATTCTCTGTCTGGGGCGCCACTGGCAAGGTCTGCGCTCCACCGGACCAGTCGCACTCGTGGAAGGACATGGGCACATTACAGTATACGGCTACTGAAGATATGTATATCTCTCTGACTGTCAACTTCAACAGCCAGTTTAGCAACGAAATCCCAGACTCCATCCAGGTTGACGGTTTCACTACAAGCAACTTTAGTATCAAATGCACTGGAACATCGGCATCGGGATTATATGAGATGCCCAGTAATGGCAACGGCTTTGCCGACGGCCCCGTTTATACAGTAGCCAGTCAAATCGCCCCTACCGTTTTCGTACCGCTCATGTAAGCTTAACACTAACTGTTTGATAGAATTATCTGAATATCATAGCTAACTACCTCTTACCATCATGTAGCGCACCTTGGCCAACTTTTAGCAACATTGGCCCGTACTCGCCTTTCCGTCTATCTGTCTTATCGCTTTTTGGCGCTCGCTCCTATTTCCAACAACTGCTCACTACCTCATTCAACACTGGACTCACTGGAGTCAAACTGGCTGCCACGTGCGATCACTCCCCGATGAACACCGCTATCAGTGGCATCAGCTTCTTGCAACCCACCGACATTGGCCAGTCAGCGTTTCTCATGCAACAAGCTTGCTTGAAGAACTTCAACTTCACGATGGAGGGCCTTAGCCACTGGAACAGTATCCGCCTGTTCTTTGGCGCCTTTTCAAGTCCCGACAGTGCCCAGGCTGTCATCAAGACAGCTATAGACTCGGCCTTTATTGCTATCCATTCGGGACCGAAGCCGTCTTCTGTCACCTCGAACCAAGTCCCTGTTATAGGCGGAGAGGGCCACGTGATGATGGCGCCTCAGTTCAGCAAAGCAGGAATGATTATCATGTGGATTTTAGTGACACTTGAGATCATCTTCCTCATAATGGCGCTTGTATATGCCGTCCACCAACGAACCTGGACGGCTACCCTGGACGCATTTGCTGTGGCCCGTCTTGCTTCGGATCTTGCCAAACAGGGTGATTACATGCCGCCCTTGGGCTTCTTGCTTCCTGAGGACTTCACTCGCCTCGAGAAGCTGTCTGGTATGGTTGGCGTTGTGCGAAGCTATAGCGAAAGTGGCGTCATATCACGGGCCAACTCCGCAGCTTCACGAGGCCAAGAGCAGACGGATGAATTAGAGCTTCAGCCAGTGGGGTCAAGCCATGATCGACAGCCCCCTTCTCTACCTGTTCAGAATCCAGTACTACCTGTACAACAAGCCCCTACAGCTTTCCATGACCAACTGCCGAACCATGGCACGCAAAACGCTGTTGGAGTATCAGCATTGCCTCAACATCACATGTCAGCTAACGCGATGCCCATGTCAATGCCAATGCCAATGCACCTACCCATGCAGCCCATCCAGTGGACACCGGAAGCTGAGGCTGAAGCAGCTCTTGTTGTTGACGGGCCGGCTATGGGACCTAATAACAGCGAAATTCCACAGGAGCTCACAATGCCGATGATGAACGCGCACCCGCCGGCTATGCATGATAATATCTTGCCGCCGTCCTACGCCTCCATTTCCAGAGCACAGCCTCCTCCTCATGTGCCCGCAGTCCCTACACTAGCAACCTCTCGTCCGGTGCCGTTACCGCTTACTCAAGGGCAACCTCGTACCACGCTTCCGTCGTCGACACCTCTGGCCTCCAGCCCAGTTAGTCATAACAGCAACGCCAACTACACACATACACAGTCGCCATCTCGGCCACAGCCGCCGTTCCAGATGAGTGTCGGAGCGCCTGGGTTTGTGCCTTACTCAGACAACGTGAGGGTCTCTTCCTCGGGCAATATTGCCTTCCGGCGAGTCAACACTGCTAGTAGCACGTCGTCGAGACATGGCCCAACATCGAGTCAACAGTACACGCACGCGCCCTTACGTCCGCCATCGCAGTCACAGTCGCAGGCATCATCGTCTCGGCCTTTAGTGCCCGGAAGTCAGCGGTCTGAATCTGAAGTCCTTCCGGCTGCGGTCCAGCAAACTGCTACATCTATAGCGGTCGCACAGCCCTCAAGAGTCAGCTCGTTGTCTGCGCCATGAGCGCCAACTTGTGAGCTTTTGGCATAGGGCCTCTTCGCCCAGAATGCTAGGCTCTATATCTTTCACAAGCGTTTATATCTTTTTTTTTATCTATGTTTTATTTATTGGGGTTTTATTCATTCGGCACGGTTCTTCTTCGTACATTTGCATATTTTAGCGACAAGTATCTTGTTTTTTTCTTTTCTTTGCCTCCTTAGCTTTACTACTATTTACAAGTGCTATCACAGGAAGAAAAACGCAACAAGCGCGTACGCTTTTTCTCATTTCCACAGACTTGACCTTTTTTTTTTTTCTGTTTATATTACTAGATACCCATTTAGAACTCAGGCAGGGGGCCTGGTTCACTCCGCATACATCTTCACCCCTTTCTATTGTTGACTCTCGTGGTGTATACATTCATCACATACCTGCATATCTCTATCTCTACAGCCGTAGCTCTAGAAACGATCCCGTTTTACCTTTTGCTATCTTTTCACGCAGACTGGCCTTGGTTTATGCCTCTGCTCAACGCTATGTACTATAGTCCTCAAAACTTACTACTTATCACTGTCATGTTCTACAAACCTTTACTACATAATGAATGTCAAAACTATGTTTAACGTTAAATGTCAGACACTGATATACTGTAACTTGCACAGCCTGACTGTTCGATTATATAGTTCTGTAGATATAGGCCGCATTTAAATCTTTGTCTTAATATGTACAGTTTCAATATATATGTACTAAATTTCAGCCTAGCTAGATTATGCCATACATCGCAGCTGTAATAGAAAGCGAGAGTTTCTGCTATACAGCACCTTTCAGCCCGAAGACGAAGATGGGGCTGACAATACTCGGAATAGTCAATCTTCTTTCTTATGCTAGCCCTTGTTATAATTATGGGTTTCTATATAGTGAGCATGCAGTATTATATAATGGCATGAGAAGAGAGATACGTGATATAAAAAGCACAATGAGCATTACGAACCTTTCACTCTCTCAGTCTTGTTTAAAATCAAGCTTCCCTGTGTAAATGCAGTCGGAAGGTAGTAAAAGAAAAGTGAGAATACTAGGACAAAGAAAACACTACAAGTTTGACAAGTACCTCGAGCAAGCTTAGTTCTATTTATGTCTTATATCAGTATGTTGTTCAATAGTGCATACAACATTTACACAGCAAAATTCGGATATGCATGATAGACTACAGTTAACATTATATGTATAGAGTCCAGCTATAGCTTGCACATATAGTTCTAAGTGTTAGAAACTATCATTTTCATTGTTTTTCCTGCCTAATTAGAGCTTTGTTTTGTTTTGGCTCAAGCTATCTACCTAGACTCAACTCTCTTTTGATTTTCTCTTTTGCACATCACTCAAACAGACCAAACCATAACAAGTGGTCATTTGATTTCAATGAACTTCTAATCACTTTACATCAGCGTCTGCCTTCGAGTGAGTAACTATGGCCTAGTGTATCTGCTATTTAGTTGTGTCTTTTCTTGTATGGTATGGTCTCTAACTTTTGCTTGCTTTACTAGTCAATGATACTGTTATTCTCTAGGGTCACAGTGATAAATTCAAATAAAAGAAGAATGTATAGGTGTGAAACATTATTGGCTCTTAAGTAGAAGATAAGTTTAAAACGTAGGATCACCTTTGACTTGAATTTTTGAGTCAAATTCAATAGATCTTTGCCAAAGAATGCTTGTATTGTTCCAAAGAAAACATTACTAGATCCTAGTTTAAAATACGTTAGACAGAGTGACATCATAACTTTACAATATACTCACTGCTTACATGACATGTGAGTCTATAGTCTGCTCCATGGTTACTTCAAGAGTCATCTTGTAGATGGTTGAATAGCTTCTTCTTGATGTATCTACCTAATTTACTTTCTCACAAATGTTAGCAGTTCGGAAAAAAAAAAAAAAAGTGATTTTCTGGTTGATGGCTTATCACATTCATGTCACATATGCTTACTATTCTCATGGCAAATCATGGTTAACCCTTATAACTCGTGTAAGTGTCTGGTCGACTCCATTTTGAAGTAAGCTCACTCTATGCGCTGTCTTTTGCGCACTGTTGCCGATGATCTCGGCGCTACAGTCCCTTCGCTAGCCCCCAATGCTGCCGAGTTACTCTCTATACCATCGTCGTCTTCCCCGTCAGTATCAGGAGCGGCATGACTGCTAGGACGGTGATCATTGCCCTTCTTAATAGAGATGAGACAGCCTTGTTCTTTAAGACGGCGTGTTAGCGCAGTGCTGGCCTGCATTCCGGGGAAGTCTTTGGCATTGTAGACCTTGAAAACATTGCTCATGACCTGTGCGCAGATAGGGAACCTGCTTTTCGAAGGCCCAGTGTCTATAAAAACTACGGCAAACCGTAGTCTAAAAGACCCTGGTGTGCGACAGGATAGGTCCGGGAAGCAAAAGAAGCAACCTTCTTCTCCGTTCTCATCCTTGCCAATAAACGCCGACGATACAAGAGCCCCCATAAGCCGTCTCTGTGGTCGGTACTCCTCAGGCATCGCTGAGCAATCGCTGATGCCATCCGCATCCCAAATCGAACAATGGGCGACCACAAAGCGATTGTGCATGCGTGCTGTTAGCTCTCCCGGTCGAAGCTGGGCTCCATTTTTTATTTTTAGCTCCACGATAGGAGGAGGGTCGATTACACGCCGATCACGCTCTCCAAAGCCACAAGACCGGGCAGCTGTAGGGTGCTGGCGCATAGTAACGCTGTATTCCGTCGGTGGAAGATAGGGCATGCCCATGATGTCTTGGCGGTTCTTGGAAGATGACGATAGTGTATCTTTCGGGCCTGGTGGGTCGACGTAATTGCTCAGAATATCCGTAATCTTCATACGCTCGCCACTCTTGGTCCCGCCTTTTTGGCTTAGTGGGGGCTCTGATTTCATGTGCTGCTTAGTAGTGATGCTAAATGGTGGCCCAGACAACGGGGATCCGGATGTCGGGCTCGTCTGAGGCAGCGGTGTAAAAGAGCGTGCCGGAGTGTATAGAGCAGGACTTCGAAGTTTTCGACAGGTTGAGATAAAGGTAGCAGTGGAAGCAGCACCACTATTGCTTCCCTCGCTTAGTTTACGAGAGATTGTTGGAGACTGAGAGTACCTGGGAAGATTGGAACTACTGGAGGGGTTCACAGAGTTGAAGGTAGTGGTAGTGGAGAACTGTGAAGGTGAGTTGATAGTTGGTATAGCTGGTGATGCCGATAGAGGCGGCTGAGATCCGGTAGAGATAGAAGGAGGAGGAGGAGGATGAGCGCGAGTATGCACTAGGCTTCCTGGAGGGGATTGATTAGATGGAGCTTGGATTAACTCGCGGCTTCCATACTGGACATTGATGGCCATATGAGGATGAGTGTGAGTGTCAGGCCCGGACCCGGAACGTGAACGAGGGTCAATGATGGAGTGGGGAGGGGAATTGAGGCTAGGATAAGATGGAGAGACAAGGGGTTGATGAAACCCGTGTGGATGCCGTTGTTGATTTTGATGATTGGGCTGATATACTTGGCGCGGATACGAGTGAGGTTTATACTCTTGGTAGTCATGAACCGTGGCTGTCTGAGGCGGAGGGAACGTTGCTACCGACGGGGAAAGATGAGACTGCGCCTGTGGGTGTTGCTGGAGATGATGATGCTGTGAATACGGGTATGGCTGACCGCTGGACTGATCCTGAAGCTGGGATTGACCTTGGGCGCATATATGAGAGTTTGTGGCATTGCCATAAGTAGAAGAACGGGCTGGTGATTGGTAGGTTCCGGTCGGGTCTATGGTTGTTGGAGTCATATTTGTAGCCATGGTAGTCAAATATGCCATGCCACCACCACTACTTGCAGATTGGCGGTGGCAGGAAGGCGAGAATGGCACATCAGAGTTGAAGTTATTAGTCTGAGCACTGTTGGGTAGACTAGACATTGGTGGTGTGGAAAGCCGATGAGATTGAGGTTGCTGCATCGTCAACACGCTGTTTAGGCTGACAGAAAACGAGTTGATGGACCAATGGAAGCGGAAGCTCTGCACTGTGCCGTATAGGTAACCGGGATAGATGGCAGCAAACAAGGCACGACGATAACTCCGGCCTGACTTTTATTCGTCGTTTGTCATGGAAGACAAAAAACACAACAGAACATAAGCGGGATACCCGAAACAGAGAAAACTAAAGTAACGACAATTGATGAGCCAAAATTAGATGGCTGTAACGTTGTCAAGCACAAGTCGGTAATGGCGACAGAGATAGTCAGAGATAAAGAAACTGAAAAGCCGAGCCCGGTTCTTGGTAGTTTGCTGCAAAAATTAACACGGAAGAAAGCGATCGATAGAGGGCGGAGAGAAGCCCAGAATGTGCAGAATATATAGCAGTTATTTTGGATATATGTGTATGAAGGGACACCAATGCCGGACTAGTTGCTGATTGAGTACTAGTCAGCGTCAACCAGTGTATATCTCAGAATTGTTCGTTGATACCGGCCACTACATAACTTGGTAGAAGTAAAAGCACTAGGACGACTAAGCAGAAGGGGGGGGG
>LXGT01000230.1:0-49417 GCA_001640655.1 Endoconidiophora laricicola | reverse complement strand
ACATTGGCAGAGCTGCTCGCAAAGCAGCTCGCAGCACCAGCTCGAGCTTCTTGATGTTCGTCTTTGTTACGTCAATTTCTTCCGCGTCAGCTACTTCTCGGAGGTTACTAGATGTCCTACCTACCGCACACTAATTAGATCATACATGGAGTGGCATTTGTCTATAAATGTATGACACGTGTATCTACCTAGGAAAAACAACTACTAACCACTAATGGTACTCCCACTGCCTGGTGCAAAGTATTCTTATAAGCCCTAAGAACGTAGGCGCCACCTGTGTAGATGTAGTAGTTCAAGAGATAAGATGTGCAATACATGGCATAACAATTTTGAAGGCATATCGTCTTGAAGGCTGTTCGCAGGTGGATGTGAACAGTAATGTTTTTTTCATATACCTAAAACTATATAGACTACATCTAAGAAGATAGGTTGTGTTAGTAATCATTGAGGCTGCGGTAGTATTTTCTTACCAGCTCACATGTCTGTGGATTGGTATGATACTACTGTGTACACTTACCCATCAACTGAACAGCCTAACTGAGAGATAGACTAATAGACGACGTGATAACTCAACCGTGGTCTTGTGTTGTGTACTACTGGTCGCAGCACGGGGCCTATTTGATGCCATCCACTTCTATCAGCTCACTTCGTTTGGACGCCTTTACTACTTTTTTTCGCACTTCTTTTCAAGACGGACATATGCACGTAATTAGATACGTATCTTGGTGAGCCTCCCAAAATCGTATACTATGTAGGAACACATGCAAAGCATACTATGTATACTGTATGTACCAACACAAAAACTGAATGGAATAATACAGAAGCCGCTGCTAGACTGCTGAACACGTATCCAACTTTTCTAACAGCCACAATTTATAGCGTCACAACACGTTTGCAGATTTTCACACTTCATGTTTCACTTTTACCTCAGCGGCCACTAATGCAGTAGTACTGCTTTTCCCATGCTATACACACACACACACAAAGCTAAAGTAAATATAATTAGATATTTATAATTCGCCGGTCTATCCTGCTGACTCCTTCGTAATAGTACGCTCCTTAGTACATCAGCTTTCGTGATTTGGGGCTATCGATGCGGGAGGATCTAAGGTCTAAGTCAAGTTCCGAAAATACATAAAGGCACACGCACCGAGATATACGTGGTTTATCTTGAATTGCCCTCTTCCAGGTAACTTTTTATCGTTGTTCTTTTGCCGCGTGCCTATCATGACGATATACCTTAGTATGCGACATATAACTAACTACAAGACAACAATAATATGTTCTATACTAAAGACAGCACAACCTTTGGCCATAATAACTTACAAATATCTGAGACATTATAGGCAAGGCATACCTCATCGAAACAGGCTAGGCTCTGGTCAACTTATGGAGACAGCAAAATAGTCCGACTACTAATAGTTTTACGATATCACTTAGCTCGCGAGATTCCTACTATTCGGTGGCGTATTTTCAAAGTTCTCCGAACAATCACAGCTGAACTGCTGGGTTAGCACCTATTGCTCTGAGCTAAGAAAAATATCCGCGGGCTACTGCTTTCTGGCAATTTATTCTCTAGAGGCAAAGATGAACATGTATTTGTATACTTACAACCTCAGAATAGGAAAGGGTGGAAAAAAGAGAGGAGATACGAAAGGGGAGGTGTGTGCTTGGAAAACTTGTATGGGTAGGGGCGTGTAAGTGGGCTAGTAATGAAGTAAAGAAATCAGGCAAGAAAGAGTAAGAAAAATAAAAAAAAACTGGGCACGGTAGAATCAGTCGTTGCCGGGCTAGTTTTTCTTGGCCACTTCGAGTCTCTATGGTAAATATCTACGTGTTTCTTTGCCTGCTCTTTTTACTACTGCTACCGATACATATCCGCTATAGGTACTCCTATAGGTGTGGCACTAATAGGCTACCTGGGGATGTATTTGACAGTCTAGAGCCGTTTCGGCGTTTACGAGTAGTAGATGCATGCTGGAGTGGAAAGACAGGTAGCGAGCCAGCTCCAAACAAGACATAGATAGCGGTTGAGTAGTAGGAACAGTGGCAGCATACTACTAGTTGCTAGCGGACGGAAAAGGAAAGAGAATACTCAAGAAAAGAGAAGAGGGGGCGTTGTTGAGCTGCTAGATCCGTGAGTAACTGTCTACAAACAGTAAATGGAGAAATGGAGGAGACTAGAGGCACTACCAGCAAAGGTCTGAAGAGTATAAGAAGTTGAGGGTGCGCTCCCTTCCACCGGTCAACTAGAGAACAGACTCGTTCATCATTACTCGCCCTCCTTGTCCCACTCACATAGTATACAGTCATTGACTTGATATTCGTGCTCATACTTGCTTCTTCCTTGTTCTCTCTTCTTTACCATGGCTTCCAAGACCAACGGCCGCCGTGGCGGCATGGGCAATACGCTCCGCAACGAACTTGTTGCTGCCTTAGCCGAGTTCTGCGGTACTTTCATGTTCCTCTTCATGGCCTTTGTAGGCACCCAGAACGCTTTCAACTCCTCGCAGAACTCTCCGGGCACCAACGGCGCCAGTGTTCCTACGTTATTTTACATCGCATCGTGCTTCGGTGTGGCCTTGGCCGTCAACGTTTGGGTCTTTTTCAGACTCTCTGGTGGAATGTTCAACCCAGCTGTCAGTACTACTTTTCGTCTTCCCATTAACTTGCAATCTCATATATTCAATCTTGCGTTGTCTCCTTTAACATGCTGCCGTTTATCAAACAAAGCCCTAGTCTTTTACATCTATATTTGTTGTTGTTGATGTTTCCATACCACCCCCCCCCCCCAAAAAAAAAAAAAAAAAAGCAGCTTCCATAATCCCTACCTTGCTTGACTCTTCTAAGTCTCGCATTTTGGAACACTTAAACTAACTTTCCATTGCTCTTTTTCTCTTAACAGGTCTCCCTTGCCCTAGCGCTTACCGGTGCCATCTCCCCCCTACGCTGCGTGATCGTTATCGTCACTCAACTTGTTGCCGGCATCGCTGCGGCCGGTATGGCAGATGCCCTGTTGCCCGGTCCGCTAGCCGTAGTCAACACTCTTGGTGTTGGCGTCTCTAAGGCTCAAGGCGTTTTCCTAGAGATGTTCTTGACCGCCCAGTTAGTTATCGTTGTATACTTCCTAGCCGTCGAGAAGCACAAGGCCACTTACCTGGCGCCCATTGGTGTCGGCATGAGTGTCTTCATGGCCCATCTGGCCGGTGTCTATCTAACTGGCTGCGCGATCAACCCTGCGCGTGCCCTAGGCCCTGCGGTTATTGCAGGCTTCCCTGGCTACCACTGGATCTACTGGCTAGGCCCTTTCATGGGTGCTCTGCTCGCCTTTGCTGTGTACAAATTGCTCGTTATTCTCGAATATGGCACTGCTAACCCTGGCCAAGACGGATACGACTGGGAGATGAACTCGCTGCAAGAGCGGTGGCTCATCCATAACAGCACACACAAGGTCGGACCTCCCTCAACGGCTGATGGTTCCGTGCCTGTCCAGCGTCCTTTAAACCCGGCAGCCATGCAAGAAGTGTAACCGGTCGATAGGAAAGAAGAAGATAAAAAGCCAACAATCTGGTCATTGTTTATATTGATAATCAATGCGTCTTTGTGCCAAATGCAACTTTGTGCTTGGGTTTCTAGGCATCCAACGCTCATAAAACACTTAGACATGCAGGCCAAGTGCGGTTTGCATACATGGGCAATATAACTCCCAGAAAGAGGTTTGGGAACTGATTGCCTACTCTGGGCCATCCAATGCGAAGCAACAAGTTTCACTTTGGGTTTGCTGCATGTGCCCTGTCGTCTCCTCTGATCCCTCACTTTCCTTGCTACGACATGACAACTGCACACCAACTTCGTCTCTTATTCGCTTCTTTTCGTCTTTTTCACGACATGTCGTCTTATGAACAATTGCTTGAACAAGCGCTGGGATATCTGTTATCTCTCGCCTGCTGCTTGCGGGCTTTCAAAACGGATGACGCATGGTTGTTTTGTTTTTTTTGCGTCCGCGTATCGTTCTTCCTTTTTTTTCTGCTTTTTCTTTTCAAGGGTTACGAAATAATTTATATTCGAAAAATGGCGTTCGAACTCAAGTAATAGGCCGGGCCACCAGTGTCGGCAACGCGCATCGAAGGAGATGGCAAGAGTCTTTTTTGTTTTCATTCACAGGGTTAGGCTACTCGGATGGTAGGGGATATTGGCTCTTATCTTAGAGCCTTTTGTCATGTTTACCCTTTTTGCAACCCAGCCAATAACTAAGCAACCTTTGTGCTGCTATGTCGTTTCTGTTGATTGTTGTCAGATGGCTAGATGCCACTGGGACACTCTGTCTTCTGGAAAGCTTGTATATCGGTTGCTGTTATACCACCCTGTTTGTAATGTATTAATTTCTGTAGTTATGGTCTCCTAATCGCAATATATATCACTGCTATTTCCGTTCGCTTATAATGCAGAAAATGCAAGAAAAAAACTCATATTTTCTCATTGCTGACTGCAGCCGACACGGTCTATTCGCGGTCTAGGCATTGATTCCTAGGGATGAGAATGTTGAGAGAAAACAACGACTGTGTTCGTTCGCTGCAGTGCCGTCTATTATTTCTAGTCATGAGACAAAGGAAACATCCTTCATGTTGGCCTGCGGCGTTAGTTGCTGCTTACTAGTTATCGTGGTCAAAACTAAGCAGACACCTTGCTATGTACACAATAGGCAGCCTGTTGCGATACTGTGCCGTATGATTTCAAAGTTAATGTGCTCAATAGTCAGCGCTTAATCTTATAATGGATTCTCTAGCTAGATACTACTGTTGATCTCACGACATGGTCAAAGACAACATTGTCGTTGTACGATCGCTTGTAAGGCTTAGGGTTTGCCTGGGAAGTGGGAATAAGCTTGCGGGTCTCATAATCATAGTGACGTGATGATCAACATCTGAGCAAGGAACCTGCTAGCTTGGAGTGCAATCAACCCCTCGTGCCTGAAAAATTGCACGCGACGAGGCTCAAGGAATAATTATAGAAGATGTGCACTCTAGAAAGCATGTCATTGTCCTCGCAGCGCCTATCACAAGCACATCATTTGTGACAGGATGATGATGTCGTCTGAAGTTTTCTAATGCTCAAAGCAACAAGGCTCTCGAATGAAAGAGAACATCAAAGGAAACTTTTATTTTTTCTTTTGTTGCTGATGCCGTTTCTCGTGTAACTGCTTTGAAGCTCATTTCTCGTAGCTAGCTCGGGGTTCAAAGCAGATTGGCTGGCTTTTGTTTTTAGGTGGTGCAGCTGAGTGGCCCAGCTATTCTCTTTTTTTTTTTTTTACTGTGGGATACTACAAACCTTAGATGCGAACTCAACAGAATTATGAATATCACTTTACTGTGGCCTTCATTGCTCTGGGTTATGGAAAGATAACCGAGTCTCTGTTCTGGGGGGAGAGCCTTAGCAGAAAGCTTAAAAGTCTGTCCAGTAACTAACCTGGCGTCGTTTAATTTCGTAGCAATGTAGACGTTAAATATACACACACACACACGCCCAGCTATCTAATTGGCTTCTTAGAAAGTTAATTATGGAGTCTCTGCCAACCAATCAATCCGGGTACTGCGCCAGTCTAAAAAAAAAGCCTAAAGACTCAGAACACCACCACCCGGACAACTATCTTGGCTCAAAATAATGGCATTGAGAGCTATGCGAAAGAGAAGAGACTTCATATCTAGGCTTTAGACTGCTATAGTCTGAGAGGCGGTTTTCCGGATCAAGCAATAGTTGATGATTATTGAAGCCTAGGCAAGGCCTTTTCGTATAGACTAGCTATTGGCTAAGTCAGGCAGTATTAGTGGACATATATATATATATATATGTATAGGTATATATATCCAGTTGCCTACATATAATAAGGAATCAATAGAAGTTATCCTGCAGTCCTAAGACAGCTATGGTATCACTGACTGTGGTATTGATTGACCTTGGCTTAATTCTTTTCCTCAAGACATTCACACAAATCTCCGGTTTTGTTCTACTTCTTATAGCAACACCATCATGGCGTCATCATGCCATGCCCTCGAGCCCTGCGAAGACCTCGATCTGCTGGTGGTTGGTGCTGGCCTAAGCGGTATCAATACTGCATACCGCCTACGCGAGGCCTTCCCGACCAAAACGCTGGCCATTCTAGAGGCTCGCCCGATCATCGGCGGCACATGGACCTTCTTCAAGTACCCCGGCTTCCGCTGCGACTCTAACATGGTCTGCTATGGCTTTCACTGGCACCCGTGGCCGCACATCGATGCCGTGGTCACGGGCGACGTGATTGCCGACTATATCGAGGAGGCGGCCACGCAAAGCGGCCTGACCAAGCTGGTCCGTCTGGGTCACCGCATGAAGGCTGCCAACTGGAGCTCTGAAATTAACCGCTGGGAGATCACCATCGAAGTCGCCGAGTATGAAGACGCAGATCCGAAGCGTCGCACAGCCATGCCACCGACTACGCTGCTTCTTACGACCAAGTTCCTGATCGCCACGACCGGATACTACAGCTACGAGCGCGCGCTCGACTCGCCCATCCCGGGTATCGGCGACTTTGGCGGCACTGTTGTGCATCCCCAGTGGTGGCCACAAGACTTGCAGACCGCGGGCAAGCGCATTGCCTTGGTGGGCTCGGGAGCCACAGCTGTGACGCTGTTTCCTGTGCTGGCCGAGACGGCCAGGCATATCACTCTTGTGCAGCGTAGCCCTTCTTACGTGCTAGACATCAAGCGCCGGAATCCGGTAACATCGTTTTTCAAGCGCTGGCTGCCGCTAAAATGGGCGCATTGCTTAGGGTGGTACAATGCTGTCGCCATTGAAAACGGGTTTCGATTGTTGGCACTGCATTTCCCCGACATTGCTAAAGCTCTTATCAAACATTCCGCTAAGGCCATACTGGGCAGCGACTATCCGGGTGATGTCCACTTCACTCCACACTACGATCCAATGACACAGCGAACCTGTATGACCCCTGACGGCGAGTTCTTTAAGGCCCTAAAGCAGCCCAACGCCGACATCGTCACTGAGCACATCGAAACTGCCACCAAGGCCGGCCTGAAACTGAAAAATGGCTCCGAGATCCCCGCCGACATAATTGTTACTGCCACCGGAATGTATGTACAGATCTTAAACGGCATAACGCCCTCCATTGACGGCGAGCCCGTGACCTTTCGCGACCACTTTGCCTGGCGCGGTTGCATGCTGGAGGGCACTCCTAATATTGCTATGATGATTGGGTACACCTCGTTGACTTGGACTACTGGTATCGATAAGATGATCGACATCGTCATCAATGTGATCAAGCATGCTGATAGTATTGGCGCTACCCGTGCAGTTCCCGTAATGGACCGCAACCCTGAGGATCTGGTCTCGCAACCCGTCATGCATTCGGAAGCTACGTATGTGGTTGCGTCAGTTTCTAGAATACCTAAAAGTGGCCATAAATCCCCATGGTATGGCAGATGGTCTCTGATCTGGGATTGGTGGCAGAGCGTTGTTGGAGACGTTCATAAAGGCATGTCCTATCACGTTCCGTCAAAGAAAGATGATTGATTTACTGCACACTATGGTCTCAATTATTATTATTCGATATATATATATATATAGGTGTTGGCTGAGTTGATACAAAAATTTTATTGATGCTAATTTCATGATTTGATGTCATTGACTCGTTACTGAGTTTCAAAAAGAAGCAAACCTCCCAAAAACTCCAGATTCCTTATGTTCCATGATGGCCTCGTTCTTCCCTAACTAGTGATATTAACTTACACTGTATTCCAGGATTGGGATGTCTACCGGCCAACACGGATGACACCAGCTGCCATCAGCTTCTGTATCTTGGTGCGCACACCAGGATTACGCATATGCTCCTGGAGAGCGGCAGGATCTCCCTGCGCCTGTTGGAGAATGGCGTTCATGACGGGGTCTTGCATGATGCTCATGATATCAGGGTCGCGCATAATACGCTCACGAGTCTGAGCCTCGGTCTCACCGTCACGGGCAGAGTACATGGCAGAGTATGACTTTTGCATCTGGCCCTCAATCTCGCGGGCGTTGGCGCTGGCATGGTGCTCGGAGTCAATAGCAAGAGCCTCCTCACAGGCATCGACTGACTTGGAGTATTCGCGCATGGTAAAGAAGGCCTGGGCCTTGCGAATGTAGGCACGAATGAATTTGGGGTCGATCTTGATAGCAGCATTGCAGTCTTCGATGGCCGAAGGAAGTTCCAGTAGCTTAGCGAAGGCAGCGGCACGGTTGCTGTAACCGCGAGGGTCGGTCGGTGCACGCTTGATCATCTCGCTGTAGGCAGCGATGGCACCAGGCCAGTCCAACTCCTTGAACTTGGTGTTGCCAAGAACGCGGGCTTCTTCGGCCTTCTCAGGGTCGATGTAGGCAAGACGAGCGTCCTCAATTAGCTTCTTCTCGGCAGCGCGCAGCTTGTTGACAGTGTCGGGGGTGCGGTGCTCTGTGAGAGACTTCTTGTAGTTGTCAATAGCTTCCTGCATCTTGCCTAGCTTCTCATATGCAAGACCAATACGAGCATAACTCTTGGCAATCGTCTTGAAGTCGGCAAAAACCTTCCGGCCTTCCTCAACGGCCGTGGTGCAAGCGTCGACGCAAGCCTGGAAATCCCCCTTCTCGAAGTTGGCGGCGCCAAGGTTGTTTAGGTAGGTAATATCCTTGTATAGTTCCCATGCCTTGGTGTAATGGGCAATAGCGACATCGAAGTTGCGCTTCTTGTAGTTTTCAGTGCCTAAAGCCTTCTCCTTGTCAGCGGCCTCCTTGGCCTTTTGCTTCTCTAGAGCCTCTTCATCAAGCTCCTCCACGGGCTCAGGTTCGGGCTTAGCGGCCTTGGGGGGAGGAGGAGGAGGGGAAGTAGCCTTTTTAGGAGGCTCGGGAGCATCGCCCATGGGAATGTCGACAGTCTCGGCGCCCTCGGGGGCGGAATCGCGCACATCCATATCAACGCCCATAGCAACACCAAGAACTTGGATCATGCGAGGGTCACTGAACAGGTCGGGTGAGCCCTGGGGATTGCTCTGAAGTTGCTGAACCTTGGCCATGAAGGTGGGATCAGATAAGTAGCTAGCGGTTTTAGGGTTAGAAGCCAACTTGGCGATGAGGTTGGGATCGTTGAACATCTGGCCCAAGCCAGGGACGGGGCCGCCAACCTCGGCCTCCATGGCCTTCTTGACGGAATCAAGACCGGACTTGAGCTGGGCATTGTTCGGGTCGACCTTCAGGCCTGCCTCGTACGCGTCATTGGCGCCAACTAGGTCGCCTTGACCGTGCAAGGCAGCACCCTTGCGGCCCCAGCCTTTGGCCCAATCGGGCTTCAACTCGGTAGTCTTGTTAGCATCGTTGAGGGCGTTGGTCCAGTCCCTCTTGGAAGCGTAGGCAGCCGATCTGTTGGAGTAGAGAATGTGGTTGGAGGCGTCGAGAGCGATAGCTTGGGTGAAGTTGTCACTGAGACAAGATAGTTAGCATATGTAATGGGTAGTATTGGGAAGTTGGGCCATTGTGTGCTGTGTGACATGACGCGCTAGTGCTTTTTTTGCCCCTCTATCGCAAGTGAACATAAAACAATGCGAGGGGTAAAAAAACATATGAGCGAGGCATCGAGAGACCGAAAAGGTTGAAGAAGACATACATAGCTTCATCGAAGTTTTTAGCTGCAATTGCCTTGTTGCCAAGGGCTTTAAGCTCGTCGGCGGTCGACATTTTTGGTATCAAAAGAGTAAAATCAACTCTGTGATACTAGACGAAGAAGAAAAACAAGAATAGCGCAGCGTTGGATTTGTAGTGTCGAAAATTATGGACGTAGTATTGTAGAACGGAAGATAAAAAGCTAGGAGACAAAAAATGGGCAGATTATTAGTGCTGGTTATAACAAGAAATAGAGAACATAGTAATTTGGAATTTAAACGTACAATATATACTAGTCCGGTCAATTTATGTTGTGGTGGTGTAGAATCTTACAGATTCTGTTGTTGGCGTAGTTGGGCGGGTAGCAGCTCATCGTGAATTCTAGGTGCTTCTACGAGGTCTGCGCTCCTCTAATTGGCTAGCGTACAGGGGTCTATGCCTTTTTATCGCTTTTTCAGGTAAGTGGTCCGTGCACACTACTCCTGCCAGTATAATAGACGGCTTCGGGCAGCTGCCCCACTAGCCTTCCCGAGTGCTCGAAAGCCGCTCCGGTTTCTAAAGCGATATTGAAAGTAATGATATGGCTCTATCTTTATTTAGAAATTTTGAAAAGATCACGATGAATATTTACCATTTAGTGCTGCCAATGATGTCTTCAAGTTTCGAAACTTGTCAAGGTCTTGTCGGCGAACCAATACTCCATTTTTTCTGCCCGCTGATCACGTGATACTCTTTTCAACGACCGAAAAAAAAGTTTCCCACAGTCGACATCATCGGTGGATTTACAGCCCAAACTAGCGATTAGAGCCTTGCCCCGAACTCTCAGCCTCATCACCATATCTGAGAAATCCTGCATTGTGTGTTCTCGCCCAATCTGTCTCCGATATCCTCGTTTTTCTTCTTCTTCCAAAATTCAACAATCCACCAAAATGTCCTTATTCGGTTTCGGTCAGCGCCAGCCCTCGTCGGCTGAGAAGATTGCCATGGTTGAGTCGGAGTTCCGACTGCACATCAACATTCTGGACAGGTACGTATCAAGTCAATGATGCGCCAAAGCTCGCACAAGCTCTTCAACTTTATTTACCAAATTTTTGATTTTAATACTCTTTCCCTATAGAGTCACCCGTACTTGCCAGACCAAGTGCCTTGATCAGGACTTCCGCGAGGACTCTCTGGCCAAGTCTGAGTCCACTTGCCTAGATCGCTGCGTTGCCAAATTTTTCGAGACTTACATGAAGGCTTCTGAGACTATGCAACAGAAGCAGCAGGAAGCTACTGCCCGTGGCCTTCCTCGCATGTAAAAAAACAAATTAATAAAACAAAGCAACCAAAAGCCTTTATAGGGAAACGATACCCTCTTTTTACATACCAATAGCTTGGGCACGTCTTCCCAGGCCTGTACAAAAGAATCCAACGATAGGAAGCGACTAGTCTATAGCAGTAAGTCGTATGGGAGTGTTTGCTTGTTTCTTTTTTTGGTATCAGGATGATCCCCGGCCTATTTGGCCATTTGAGCACTTTCCAGCTCTTTGTAACATTAGACATTTGATAATGATCACCTATTGAAAACAACAAAGTTCTGATTATTAATATCTTAATAGTATCAAATATGCTTGAATACTCACTTTTAGGAAGTGATGATAGAACATTCTATATATCGAAATAATTGTAAAAATATTTGAGGTATCGTTTGTTACAGTGCAACTGCTAGCTTTGAGTCATCATAGTACAGCTATCGTGACTTGTTCTCTGCCTTTAGAATATTAGGGCCTGTCCCAATACCGGTAACTGATCGGACAAGCCAATGTATCCAACTCTCTTGTTCTAGCTGTGATTTCAGCTCTTCTGCTCGCTTCTCAAGTCGGACGACTTGCCGCCTGAAATGTTCGACTCCGCTTTCAACGTCATCCACCTTGTTCTCCAGGCCATTAATTTCATAATCCAGACGTGCTAGCAATGTTTCAAGATCTCTGATACTTTCCGTAAGTGTGGACCTCTCTTGTGTGATGATGTCATTCGATGAAAGAACCATGTGATCATAGCCTTCGGTAACTCGGTCACGAAGTGTCCGTATTTCCTGTTCTTCGTGTGCGAACCGAGTCTCAAGTTCACCAAGTGCAGCGAGTGTTTTTATAGCCCAAGGTTGCAACTCGGACTTGATCCCATAAACATCGCGGCAAAACACACGTGCAAGTTCGATCAAGCAGCCTGTTTCTTGAGATGAGGGCAGGATATCAAACATAGGCGCAACTTCTTCCCAGCGAAGAATAGCGTCTGTGGCTTCAGAAAACGAAGATCTCCGAGGCCATCGTGCCACATGACGCGGAGGCCGTGCTGTTGTAACATGGACACTGTGGCGACGTATAAAACGTTGGGTGCAAGATGATACTGCTTCTGCCTGTTTGAGCCACTGAGCTTCATGAATTGTTGTTCTCAGTGTTGTATCAATGATCCGCGGGCTTTTGCTCTCAGTCTCACCGACTAAACTTGCCGATCGACTGCTATCAAGAGGCTTTTCAGAAGGGGTTTCAGTGCTAACGGAATCGAGTTGACCATTACGAGTGTCAATAGATTTATCGGCTCGGGTATTCGATAGGTATATATCCGGGGTTCTGTTCCAAGTGAAGGCTCTGTTTGGGCCGTTGAACCCAGGAACTAAAGGAACTGAGGCGCCTACAGGATACAAGCTTTCCTCTTTGCCGGATTTTGCAACACGACGAGAACCACCTACAGCATCCTTGATACGCCCTAAACCAGACCGAGCATCATTCATTCTGCCAGTCACAGACTTGAACCGTGTCTTTTTTTCTCGATTTTCGGTAGGACTCTCCTGGCTCGCGCTGTTCGGAGAAAACGGAGCAACAATAGCAGTTTGTGCGCTGACACGATCATCTTTGATAGTATGTTCAAATTCTTCACTCGATGGGACGGTAGATGTTCGTTGTGAGGCCAGGTTAAGAATCTGCTGTTGCTCCATTTCTTTAGCCGCCATCTGAGCACTACCAATTTCAGCTCGTTTCTCGTGAGTCGTTTCGACAGTTGAGCGCTTGGCTTTGCCAAACCAAAGCCATTTTGGCGTTTCACCATAGGCAAAATCGACAAACTTCTCAATATCTAAAGTTTCGATCTCACCGATGCCCTTGTCACGTCCACCAACTATGCCCATAACAAGTTCGCCTCGTTTTCCTCCTATTTCAGCGACGGTTGACTTTACCGCCCTCTGAACTGCCCATCCTTCATTGGCGGCAGCTTTAGCAGTCACGCTTTGTAGCCTGAACAAAGTATCACGGTCCAAAATTCCAGTTCGCTTCATCTTCTGGTACTTTTGAAAATGCGATACTCCACGCATTGTTCCCTCAATTTCAAAGGCATCCTTAGGAACAGTAGCCCCAGCAGAATTTAAGCGATTGCGTGCTCCCATCAGAGTGCCAAGAAGAGCTGATACCGTCGTGGGTCCGAGTATTCCATCGGATGGCTCCATATTGTAATATTCAGCACCAATATCGGTCCACCAGTCGCTGATTGCCCTCTCCGTTATATCGCATAGAAGGCCATCGATGTAGATTGGTTGCAGTTCACCAAATACAACAAGAGCAAGTTGACATACCCGCACAAGCTCCATGACTGCGTCCGATATGTTGATGCTCTCGTGAATGCGATACGTGGAATAGAAGTTAGCCTGTGTTCCAGGTGTCGGTTCGTTGAGTGTGAGGCCTGTCCGGCCAGAGCAGCCCATGCGCTTAAGGTTCTCATTAACAATGAATGTCTTTTGGTATTTTCGGATGTCTCCATCGGGTACGAGAATTGTCGTCAGCGCAGATGGGAAACTGCTAAGATTTGTTGTGATTATTTCTCCGTCGAGGTTGGTTACTCGTGGTCGCGCATGGAACTGCTGTATGGCCTTGAAATATAATTTCAAGCGGGCTGACCAGAGAGCTTCGTCTTCAGGCACCAGGATTACACCGACAACAATGCTGCTTGTGTCATCTCCAGTGTATGAGGCAATGACTGTTGAAGGCGACTGTCGCGAACATGCCCATTGTTCGACAATGTAAAGTTCGTAGTTCGTTAATGTAGTGCGCGGTTCTAAGATTTGGACTAGTGAATCTTCGCCGAGGTACCTGTAGTTTTGATTAGACTATACATCGCATTAGACATGAGAAGCCAAAAGAGACATACTTGAGAGCGACGGGATCTGGAATGATCAGGCGCTTTTGGGTCAGCGTGCTCAATTCAACAGCTTTGCTCCCCATATCTCTTGCTTCTTCGATGGACGGGCGCGACGAGGAGTTGTGAGAGTGGAAATGGTGGCCATGCCCGTAGTTGTGGCTACCCATATGAAGAGTGTGCGCATGATGGTGATCATCAGCCTTCCCGGGAGGGTGGCCAGAAAATGCGAAGGCCATATTCGGGGGAGGGGGGCCTAGAACGCAACAAACCTCAAATTTGGGCTATGTTTTGATTCTTAGCTGCTTCTAGCGCTGGAGCTATCCTATGCCCTAGGAGGGTTCCAACTGGCGGTGACGCTGATCGACGCTATTTCTGACTCCATAACAAGTCGGCTTGTTTCATTAACAGCGCATAATAATTTTACTCGTAAGTTTCGACTTGGCAAAACGCGAAGTTTGGTCCTGATAGTTGGGATACAAGATTTGCTATGTTTGCTCCTTGCTAGAATCGTGAGTAGCGCATTGCCAATAGCAAGCCAAAAAGGAACAAGTGACGTACTTTAATTATCGCATCACGTGCAGTCAACGTCTTACTTGATAAGTTAATATTATACAGTGCACATACAGCACTATACTGTCACTTACATGCTAAGTATATGGCATTCTCACAGTGTGAATATCGTACAACTGATATATTTATGCGCTCGCCACTACATGTCGTTCACCTTGCTAATGCCAGAAACAACATGGTATACTGTATGCAGTCACCATTTATTACCTACCACATTCGACTTCATACATTTCAGAGCTACTTGGTCATCGCTATACTTGTATTCATACCCACCCTGAACAACAATAGCCAACCATCTACTATTCGCTCAGCTAATTAGTATTACCAAGTATCCCTCTTGCGACAAGGCTTCAACTTTAAGAAGCTCGATATATCTCCCCTCCCCCTTCCGGAAACCCGATCGGTCACCACGAATAGCCGGCCCTGCGTCGTGTGTCCACACTAACAATGGCATCAAACAGGCCATCCCCACCGTCCCTCATTTTAGCAGAAACGAAAAAGATCAAAAAAGCATCGCTTAAAACCACCATCAAAGATGCCGACAAACTGATTGCTTTACTCAAAGCTACTCGTGAGCAGGTCGCAAACTGTACGTCCAGTTCTAAACCATCGCATGTCCTCTATCCTACTAACAACATGTATCCTTAGCTCAAGATGGAGGTGCCCTCCACCTTACGAAGCTTTTGAATCCTGTAAAGGGAGCTTTCGACAGCATGAATACCTCATTGAAGGAGGTGTCGAAAAATCAGAAGAATCTAGGAAAATCTCTGGATAAGGTACGACCCCGCGGCGCCCCCAATAATCATCTATTAAATATTGTCTAACGTCATATCATGTAGCATTTTCCTATTCGCCCATTACCTCACGATCTCTCGCCGTTACCTGACCAGCCCGAACTAATAAACCGAGCGATCGCAATGCATCTTCTACGCGAGGGACAGTTCCCTGTGGCATCAATATTTTTACAAGAGGCGAGCTCATTAATACCAAGTTCTAAAGGGGACAACATGCTGTCTGTTGTCGAACCAGGGAAGCTTCAGGCACATTTCCAACGCATGTACCACATCTTGACTGAAATCAAGAGACACAATCTGGAGCCAGCTATGGAGTGGGCCATCCAGAACCGTACTGCACTGGAAGAACGACAGAGTAGCATTGAATTTGACTTAGCTCGTCTACAGTTCATATGGTTGTGTAAAGGGCCCTCAGTCAATGGCCTTTCTGACGATAGCAACAATGGATTAATCGGCGCCCTCAAGTATGGTCGTAAAACGTTTCCGGATTATCGAGAGCGGCATATGCATGCTATCGCGCAGCTGAGTGCGGCTGCGGCCTACCGATCAAACCTTGAAGCTTCCCCATACCGCCATCTCTTCGATATCAAGGCAGCATATGAAGATGTTGCTACTGTCTTCACTGGTGAATTCTGCTCTCTACTTGGTCTGTCCAGCGAATCGCCACTTTACATGGCTGTCACGGCAGGATCTATGTCTCTACCACAATACCTGAAGTTTGCCAAATTGCAGACTCAGAAGACAGAATGGTCCACGACAAGTGAGCTACCATTCGAAACCCCATTGCCTCGGTCAATGATGTTTCACCCCATATTTGTATGTCCTGTTCTCAAGGAACAGACAACAACCAAGAATCCACCTATTTTAATGCCATGCGGTCACGCCATCTGCAAAGAAGCTTTCGTAAGGATAAAAACCCGAGGTTCTAGATTCAAGTGTCCATACTGTCCAATGGAAGCGACAGGAGATGATGGCCAACAAATACGCTTCTAATAAGCCACCGATATGTAATAATGGCAATCTCTATTCTTCTTTTTATCTTGTGTTATGTCTAATGACTACCAAATCGTGTCACGGTAACAGAGTCTTGTTTTTTTTGGGGGGTTTTTTTTTTCCCGCTCCCTTCCTTAAACTGTCTTCCATCATCCCATTTTATACACATACGCTCTGTGTATCCGTACTATCGTGTATTATCACATAGCTTCCTCCTGCTTGTTGTATTGCTTCTATTTCCGCGATTCTCGGGATCGTGGCTGTGCACTAACCAGCGACGCTCAGCCTCGAAAAGAAAGGCAGATTTGTCCATCAGAAAGCCTATTCAGCCATTCATAGTCTCCGTCACCCTTCACTTGTTGTTGACAGCACCGCCTTGTCACATTTTCAGGATCCCATCGCCGTTCATACATTTCATTCTCACCCGCTTGCTCTTGTTCCTGGTCTTGGCCTCGCTTTTGGTTCTGTTCCTGTAAGAACTTGCCCTTACTGTCCGGAATTTGGAAGCCTGTTCCACCTCCCCGGATCTTTCATTCCAACAAAGTAACGTAAATTACCCTTCTTTTACCTTTTTTTTTTTTTTTTTTCTTTTTTTCTTTTCTTTTTCTCTTTTTTCTATCTACCGTTTACCCTCTATTCACCACTGTATCTTACTGTGCGTCTTTGTCTCAGTAGTCACTTACTTGCCCCCTTTGCTTCCGTCAATCCACGCTCGCATCGCTTCCTCTTATTACCATTTTACCCGCCTAGTCTTGCGCCACTTGACTATATAAAGAATATAATTGCCCGTCATGAATCTCCAACATAATCGCAATCGCTCGGTATCATCCGTCTCTCACAACGCCGACGGTAGCACCTCTCCTCAGCCAACCACTACTTCCTTTAACCCCTCTACTACCAACCCCATCGGCCTAGGTCTGTCTATAGACTCCCAGGTATCACATAATTTTGATACGCCCAACAACTTTTATCTCGAGAACTTTATTGGAGACCAGGGCTCTGTCGATACCACGTTATCTTTCTCACAGCCAGGTCAAACTCCGACCTTTAACACTGAATATACAAACGACTTCTCTCTCTTTCCTACCTCTACCGGCCCTGTCACTACCGGCGACAGCGGCTACGACCAGCAACCTCTGTTTGATCAGAATCTTCCATCTGGCATCGTTTCGCCTCAGATGAAGCCATCATCGCCTACTGGTGCTCATCTCTTAAAACCCGAGCCCCACGCGTCGCCCTCCATGATGCAAAATCAGTTCTCGTCGCCCCCAGGAGGTCATTCCAGAAACGCTTCTTTAGGTCCTCAGGATGCCCTATTCGTCGGGCAGACATGGAACGCTCCAGCTTTCCAAGGACACCGTCGGTCACCTTCAGAGTATAGCGATGTTTCTAGCGTTCACTCACCTTTGCTGCAACCCACCGACAATTTTGACCTCTCCCTCGAAGGCTCCGGGCACTCTCCTATGCAGCGTCCCCTTGATGCCTCCGGAATGTACCAAGATGTTGACGTGCACATCGGTAACCTCAACTTCTCAGATGCGCAACATAGTCCCGGCGTTATGCCGGTCCAGAGTACTACTCACAGCCCCGCAATTTCTCCCCGCATGGGGCCTGTACCCATGTCTGGAGATATTCATCCTCCTGCTGGCTTCGGTATGCTAGGCACCGCTAGTCCATACAGCCATACATTCACCACCATGTCAACAACGCCCGAAGCATTCCCTTCGCTCCAAAACTCGGCTCTCGACATGACGCAAATGGCGACACCCTCTATCAGTATCCAACTGGCCCCTCCACCACCGCGGCCTTTCGAGGGCAGCCAGACTTTGAACGCATCCTCGTTAACACCTCCTGAAAGAGGTACAGTAGCTCTTATGATTTCCCTTCTTCCATATCTATAAACTTTGCTAACTCGTTTATCTCTTTTTTTTTTCTTTTTTTTCTTTGATAGGTCGCACGCGCCCACGATCCGTTACGGACCCTTACAACCCCGCATCAGCGAACAGTCTTTCGCCAAACCTTGCAGCTTCGATGTCGCGCGACGCCTCTAGATCTGTGTCCCCCGGCAGCAGAAATTCTTCGGTTTCTGCATCCCGTCGTCGCCAGTCCACCTCTTCCGTGCCAAACAATGTCATTGCTCTGCGCCTAGCAGATCCTGAATATCAGAGCTCCACAGAGAATGGCAATGCGCGCCGAGTACAGAAACACCCTGCAACTTTCCAATGTACTCTGTGCCCAAAGCGGTTCACTAGAGCATATAATCTTCGGTCCCATCTTCGCACTCACACTGACGAGCGACCCTTTGTTTGTACTGTTTGCGCAAAAGCCTTTGCACGCCAACATGACCGTAAACGCCACGAAAGCCTCCACTCCGGCGAGAAAAAGTTTGTTTGTAAAGGAGATCTCAAGGGCGGTGGCGCTTGGGGATGTAGTCGCCGTTTTGCTCGCGCCGATGCGCTTGGTCGCCATTTCCGCTCCGAAGCAGGTCGTGTTTGTATCAAGCCATTACTTGACGAAGAAGCACTAGAGCGCCAACGCGCTTGGCAAGAACAACAAATGGCTCAAAACATGACACAGGGTATGGGACCACCGCAAATGTATGGACCTGACGGATACCCTCTGGATCCTACCGGCGCTTATGCTCTACCGCAAGCCCTGCTTGCGCAATATCCAGCTCTAGCACAAATGAACTGGGCGCAGGCCGGTCCGAACATAGATGATGATTTATCAGGACGTTCATCCTTTGAGGCCAGCGACTTTGAAGAAGCTGATGATGGAGGCTATGTGAGCGGGCCCGGGACAGGGTTCGGAGAAGGTGGTATGCCACAGGGCTTTGGTGATCTCAATTGTGAAAGTGATTATAGTCAACGCGGTCTCTAGGATATGTTCTCAGTGTACTTATAGCCTAGCCCCGCGATAGAGTAGCCAACATGGCACTCCTTCGCGCAACCTCTTCTCGCCGCCTTACATGGGCCCTTTCTGCTTTTGTTTTGCATCTGATATCTTGTCTTTTATCCGGCTACCAATCACCACGTCATCATACTCAAATATGCATATCTCTTATCGTCATCACCCACTCTTCCACTTCCTGTTCATGCCTTCCATCCAAGTTTCGGAGCTGTAGAATCCCTTCACCCTGCTCTCCGATAACCTTAGAGACGGTGGTGTGATTTTGGACGATTGCACGGCAATTTTTTTTTCTTTTTTTTCTTTTTTTTCTTTCGTTTTCTTTTCATGTTGTCAGATCATCTCTGTTGTTAGTAGTAGTCTTTTTTTTTTCTTCATTTTACATCCTCTACTTCCCATCTGTATATAACTCGGGACTTTCCTTTTTCTTTCATCTTATTCTTATCACACTCGATATATGGCTTGGTTTGCTTATATTTACTTTGGGTTCATCTTCTCATAGACGGTTTTCACCTTTTTTTTATTATCTATCTTCTTGTTCTATCTTTCCGTTTCGCCTACTTGATTTCTGGGTGTTTATCTTTACATGATAAGGGATGGGTTATCTCTGGTTTATTTACAAGTGCCATGATAAGCATATGTCTTTGTGTTTGCTTTGAGTATCATATATAAACATCATTTCCAACAAATGTGAATTTTTCTTGAATAGGCTCCAAGAACGGCCTTGAGGCAACCACTCTACCACAGAAGATATGGTCTGAATACATTGTCAAGCACGAAAGGGACAAAAGAACAACGAGGTTACCTTCGCTGTCAAGATCCCCGCTGTGAGCACCGAGGTGCCTAAAACAACTTAAAATGGGGGGCTATGAACCTTTTGGTGAGATACCTGAAGGAAATAAAGCCATTTCGAGTACTCGAATCCCTTCGGATGGCACTCGATGGGCAAGTTCTAAGGCTCTAGCAACCACACCAGCAGCAAGAAGCTCAGCACAGAGACCATCAAGAGAGCCCGCAAGCCCACGGCACTTGTATGGAGATTGCTTGGTTACTTCTACGAAACCAAAAGAGTGGATGTGGGCTTTCTCCATGACTGAAGCACGCACGTATGTCGGCCACGATGTTTTTTCAAGACGCCACAGCTATAACAGCACTACGAGAGTTCACACCGGATATGAAGGAGCTGATCGCTTCTATGTCAAACACGCCAGGAATCAAGAAGCGATATATCTGTACCGCGATATATACGTACTTTCTCAGACGCCGTTTCCATTTCAAAAGATGTCGACAACTACCAACAAGCTTTACGGAAAACCTGACTTTTGGGCTATACAACTAACGCAGTACGTTATATTGATCAACTTCCCAACAAACCGACATATTCCACGTTACCAACCATGAAATGCAGGGTGACTTATCGAATCCTCTAGGGACTTTATGTTTCTCTGCCTAGTGACGATTTCCCAAAGTCATCTCGCTCAACTGCACTGCACCTACAACACAACAAGGCTCGCAATGCCATTGTTTGAGGGCATAGTCCCAAGAAATAGAATCGACATAAGCGATTGGATTAAGTCAGCACCTTAACAGGACTGCGCAAGAATTGAGCGGGCATCAACTCTGTAGAGTGACGAGACGTGTGTGACCGGAGGATACAATACAAGAACACAAGTACTGGCTTGCAGTTCCTAGTTTTGGTAGACACGCTGCCTTCTCTTACAAATATCTTAGAGATAACTCTGATAACAGTACATACCAGTATCAGGCAAGACAATGTAACTAACTACTACGTAGATCATATAACTATATCAATTAATTTCTAGAACTCCGAAGATATCACCATGAGAACAGACGTGGCGGGCTATCATGGGGATTGGTCAGATAACAGATCCTTAGTTCATCCGTAGTAATACTTCATTGACCTCGACTTGCGTTTACTTTTAGTTTCTTTCTTTTATTCTTTAGTTAGTTTCAAGTCTTGGTGCACCGGACCTTTCTTGAAAACTCCCGTAGACCAGTGGCTTGACTTGTAATATATTTGCTCCCTTGGCCCAGATTAAAACTCATTACCTTCGTATAGTTCTTATCTTTACACTTAATTACTACCAAATAGGCCCAACCCTAGAAAAGAAGCCAGCACCTCAGAAAGAAACAAACAACTCTATTCGGTTCACTATTGGCTCTAAACTTGGACAAAAACGTTGGGCTTTTGTAGTGTGGCAGAGCCACTCTTATTTTGCTTTGCTAGCAAAAGGCTTTTCTTCCACTCACAAGCTTTTCTCTGCGTATTTAGCGAGATGGCGCTGATAGTGTGTTTGTTGGCTTACTTTGGCAGAAACACAGCACAGTCAAAGTCAACCAAACTGATCTCCCCGTCAGCGCCTACAACACGTTCGGCTTCCGTGTGTCGCCGTGTGCCTAGCAGCACATGACTCTGAACTTGATGATTAAAAGTCCAAGTAGCAACTTAACTGTAACTTGTCTTGCCTTAAGAGGTCAAGTTGAAGTTTGTGTTGACGACCATCCTAACCGAGAGCTAAAGCATATAACACACATTTTGTTTCTGTTTATCATTATCTACATTGTTCGAGCATCGGACTCGTTATTTCATTCTTTACCCAACCGAGGCGACCTCTTCCAGGACTTCACGCTCGATATTACACTTGATTGGCTTGAGGTCCGCCGAGCCAAGGTATACCGGAAAGCCACACGGCTCTGCAGGGGTCGCAGCTTCTGGTACACGACAGCTTCCTCTTATATAGCTTGGACACCCGCCCTCCGGTGACTCCCTGGCCAACAAAAGTGTAGCCATATCTCAACAACGTGATCTAGAACAAGGCACCACAGGCACCTTCCTTTGAAACTACGACACTTGGCTCCAGGCCCCCACGAAACAGATCTTATAGCAGGCCCATGAACTGCGAAGGTGAAATGAAATGCCTCTGCTTCTTTTGGTGTTCGGCCGTGCTTCCCGTACTTTCATGATATTCCCAGAGCCTCTCACGCTATTGGCTGTTATCGCTGGTCCCCCTGCCCAAGAATTGTTGAATTAGAACCGATTATGTAGAAAGGGAATCTAAGCTACAAAAAGAGGTAGCGACGGTCCCTATCTATTGTTATGAATCACTGTTGTGTATTCGTAACACATGGGTTGCTTGTGCCTGATGAATGCCTACAGTGAGCCTGATGGAATGTTCCGCATCCACAACTTGTCTCCTTTCCCTTGAGTTCCCATACTCAAGACCCTCGCTAAACTTCTCCCTCCAAATCAGATTACTTGAGGCCTCTGCAAAGACTACACCTTTCCGGTGTAATCCAGCCCTACAACCCTAGTCGATCCGTAACATCTATGTTCTCTGGGCGGTACGGCCAAGGTTCAACTTGGCCAATTAATACAAGTGGGCCTTAGATCCTTACACCTATTGTGTGATCGAAGCATTCGGTCTGATTCCTCAGCTGAGGATGGGGGTTTCTGGTGTGGCACCCGCTTACTCTTGTTGAGATCTTCCACGACCTTGTTTATAATAAGGCAAAAATCACACTTGTTTACCGCAGCCCTACGCTCGTTGTTGTCATGGTATGTTGACTTGACAGCCATGACAGTAAAGGTAAGAACTTGGCAAACAGCATTGCTCCAGACAACAACATCCTTGTTTGCCTCTAAGGGGCAGTAAAGTACAGTCAGATCAGCCCTCCAATTGAATTTTGATTAAGACAATTGCGTCACCATTGGTGAGGTATCCATATTCCAGTCCAACCTCCAGCATGAAGTAGCATATCTGTAAAACGGTCGCAGACGAGAGGGGCTCCATGTAGTGCTTGCGATTGTCAGCAGCGCCCGTCAGATTGTCGCCTTATTAACGACCTTCTCTTTTTCAGAATGTCCATCTTCCGGAGGCCTTGCTCGAGATGCATGGTATGAAGTTTATATGGTGCCTTGTACTCGATAACATAGGCAATGTTTCTTTTACTCGAGTTGGCCGGGTTCCAGGACGTGCAGACTTGGTCTATTCGCAACTTTGCATCTCGTTGGTCTGTGAAGTGGATGTTATCGGGAATACTTAGGCCATATGTTTGAAAATCAAAGTTCTTCAGCTGCGATAGGATGTCTTGTAGGGGATCTTCCATGATGTATTGGATAGAAAAAAGAGAAGCCTCGTCCCGAACGGGCTTGGTGGATACACTACTACCTATTATTTCCATGAAATTTGAGCTCTCAAAGAGCTGCTTTTCCTGAGGCAATATGGCATATATCATCTTGATATATTTGTTTTGCTCTGAGTCAAAGTCATTCCAAGGCGCAAGAAAGAGTGGCAGTGTTTCTAGGTAGAGTTGGTCGAGGGAAACCTTGCTTGAGCGATAATCTTCAGTGGTTAAATAGGACAGTCTCGTGCGATGCCTCCCAAGCATTCAACCAGTTGTTGAATTGCGTTTTTCATGCTGCGCGTCTTCTTTTTCAAGTCGTCCTTGGTCGACCTGACGTAGTGCCTCTTCCTTTCCACGTGCTATCTGCTCATTTGCCTTCTTCCGGCTCCTCCGTCAACTGGAGAAAGCCTTGAGTCGTAAAAGCGGCATGAGATGGCAATGGAGCAAATAGGCACTAGGAGTTTGGTAAATGAAAATGTGCGAAGGAATAGCCTCGTAGTGGAATTTGATAACCAAAAATGAATATTTCATTGAAAGTCCAAGGCTTCCTTTGTGATGGGTACAGTAGCTACATATAAAAGTGCCTACTGATATTAGGAAAAGTGCCTAACGGGGCCACCCTTAAAGATCATCGGCTACCTATTTTGTTTGAGTGAGCAGCTAGTTTTTCACACAGGATAGCATCTGATAAAAATGGCTCATGCACAACAATTTCAAGGAGTGTACTGTGTGGCTAGTTTCTGTGGTGTCGCAGAGAAGTTTTCGAGTAAAGGTGTGTGATACCTTATCTTTCGAGCAGAAGCTTCCAATGAGTAGTTGTCCATAGATGTTTGTGAATGATTTCGTCGGCTCTCTTAATCCTGAGATGACGGAAAATCTCTGCTGGTGTCCGGCTCGATCAAAGATTTTCAAAGACGTCTAATGCCTCTGGCATGAGTTGAATGTCGAAAAAAAAGGTGAGTGATGCTGGTGCTGAAGAGACATATTAAGGGTTTTGTTTTCTATGTCGATGAGAAATGAGAGTCCGCTTTTACAAGCAGACCGTGGTCTTCGTCTACCGTCTCGTGGAGCATTTTTTTCAGTTAGTGAAGTAGTTGACAAAGATTTGTCTTGACAGCCAATAGTAGCGATAATCCACGGTATATTTGTTTTTGGTGGTTGATTTGTGGGGGAAACCCGATAGCAACAGATATCCCAACTCATATTAGCCAAACAGATTGGCAACATAATTGTCAAGATACTTGTCGCCAGCTGATTGTTTGGGTTTCATCTCGTCCTCTTTATCGTCGCTTTTCCATGGCGCCCAAACAGGAGTTGCATGCATATCGAGCTCGTTTTTGTTTGGATCGAGCGGCTCGAAGTTTTCCTAAAGATAACATACAATGAGCAAAGAATTAGTATTCTGATAATGAAAGACAGAAAGAAGGAAAAGGAATAAACTTTTACCAAAGAGTTACACGACTCCAGCTCAGTTTGAAAAGCAGGCCACCCCATGAGCATCGTCGTCCTTTCTTCGTGCCCCAATATCGTATGCAGGTCTTCATGCAGCGGCCATTTCGAAATAAGAAGTTATCAATAGAGCATAGCTGAGTTCAGGTTCAGCAGTAGTCAGCAGAGACTGTCCGAACGCCTGCGCATTAAAGGACTCTATGTAAAAAGAAAATCAGTCAGAACCTAATCAAAAGGGAAAGATTGTTGGAGATACATACCCATGACAATTCCGAAGGACGACAATCGGGTATTTATTATTCTGCCATTGCGATGTCTATATAGAAACTAGGCAACAAGAGGAGGCCGATATAACATAGCCATATATTGTATCCCGCAACCTTGACTTAAAGACATTGCATTGCCTTGTTATTGTTGAAAAGATGCATCAAGATGCCTAAGAGAGCTCTCTTACCAACACCATGTTGCCTTGCGCATATTGCTCCTTCAAAATTTGAGTGAACTCTTTGAAGATAAGATGGGGAACCTGGTCCTCTTCTTTAGGTGCAACCTTTTCCTCATGCTCAACAGTTGGTACTCCCGCCTCCAACATCACCACTTATACATTTAACAAAAGAGAAAAAAAAAGTCAGCTGACTTGGCAAGGGTTACGACGCATGAGGTGGGAGTCGCATTGTTTGCGTGGATTCTCGAAAGCAACATCTTGGCAACAAGTATACCGGAAAACGTAGTTGTTTGGCGTTTTGTAGCCTCTACTTGGGAAAAATCGATAGCCGCCATGCTACCAAATAATCATAGCAAAAGCGTGGACGCGGAAGCCGCGATTGGTTCTGGTTTCCGAACAGTGTAATTAATTAAACATCTCGATAGTGGCTACTAACAGCCTCCTTTGCAAATTATGTATATTGAGAAAACACATTTAAAACACAACTACCCTCTGCTGATAGGCTTTTAATAAGCCATGGCGCTTAGTTATCGTTTGAGGGCCTCGACATTTTATATTCTTCTCTAGGTAAACTCTATCTTTTCGGTCCGTTGTAAGCTATTTGAATAAGTGATAAGCTAAACTCAGAATATTGTTATTATTCGGATTTAAGCAAGCAAAACCAAGCCAAGATGAGGTTTCTTTCTTCGGGGAAAAATAACATAGAGGAAATCCACATCAAGCTGAGTTTTAGAAAGAAGTATGTGATGAGGCCTTTTTTTTTGGTTTTTCTTCGTAACGGGACTGAAATGCTGATCGTATACGGATTAGATAAGAGTTAGTATTTAGAGAACGAGGGCGTGAGTTGGAAACTGAGTGAGTTGTGGGCTTCTATCAAGTATTGGTTTAGTCTCCATTGTAGTTGACAAATAATTGAGTAATCAGTTAAGAAAAAGGGTTGCTGTTTGATAATAACAGTAAATGCTGGCTGGTTCATCGGAATGCCTAGCAAAGGGGATATATTGCTATGCTTGTCTATTCAACAACAAACAAACCCTAGAAGACAATGAACAGATTGACCTTTGACAATCATAAGATGTGAGAGTGGCTGATTTTCATCATTCAAGTAATACTACTTCATATGTGCCAAGTTGGCTCAATGGTAGCCATGATATCTGCCTAGGCAACTAGTCTGGGAGTTATATGATCTTTGTAAGTAGACTGTATATAAAATATAGTCATAATAAGTGACATTGATAATTACTATCATATATAGTTAGTTAGCTAGGATAGTTCCAAACTTTAGAGATGCTGTACCTAGAAAGATATAAGAACCATTAAGAACCATCAAGAACCAATTTATAGTTGGTACTTTGGCATGTGATTTTGTGACTAACTGTTGTTGAAACCATGCAAATAAAACAATATAGAAAGAATAATGGAAAAAAAAAATGTATGGAATTCTATAAAACCCCTTTGCTCCTAGGTGTTGATAAATCAAGTAATTTGTGGAACATTGTGTCTGTCCTAACAAGGCAACTAAACAGTATAAAGGGTTGATTTATGGTTTAAGGCTGTAGGCTGTAGTAGATGAAAAGTATCATGATTAGTGGTATTAAACTATAGGCAGTTAGTTATCTTGTAATAGTTAGTATATGCAGTTTTTTTTCTAGTGAACATAGATAAAGCATGTATGATACATTGATGATGGCCAATATGATTTGGCCAATTAATGTACTCAAAGTTCTATCAATGGTCTACATTTCCATATGATCAAGATAAACAATGCTTCATTCATCGTAACATGCAAGAAGAAAATGACATGGCAGTCTAGGAAATATGGGCAGCCCCTTGTTGTTCTCAACGGCGTCATACCATGCAGAACAAACAGATTGACTACTTTCTTTTGTTTTTCTTTTAATTATGCCTGGAAGCACCGGCATTGCTACAATCAACAACTTGGCAATCCTACCAAGTTATATGTATCTTTGCTCTATCTCAGGGGGGGGGGGGGGGGCGCTTTTCACTATTATTTTCAGACCAAAAAAAAAAATAAAAAGAATTGGTGATTGTGGCAGAAAATGGAAAGAAAACATACGATCTGAGTTGACTTTTCGAATGACTCTGGCGTGGCTTGATTGAAGAATTAATGTTCTTATTATTTATCTCTTTACTTGTGCTGGGGATTTGTTTTGTTTATCCGCTCGCTAGGCCGTTCTCGGTTTTTTTTTTTTTTTTCAATTACCCTGTTCAAGCCGATCACTTGCTAGGTTTGATGCGAATAAGTTGCTGTACAGTTCTTTTAGTGCTTATTAAAAATAAAAAAATTAAACTGCAGGGCCCAAGGAAACAGACAATAAACCTATATATCCTGGTTTACCAGGCGTTCCGAAGAATTTATTGCCGACTTAATGCTGGTGAATGTAGCACCAGAGCGGCTTTACTTAGTTAGTCGTCAGTCCGTTGTTATTATTTTTGTTGCTCGGCTTGGACTTGTATATGTTTGATGGCAATTGTTTGTTCTTCCGAAGTCTGCCCACGTCATGATTTTCATCTTCCTCTGAAGCTCTAGGAAATTTGTTTCCCTTCTAATTCATTTGCTTCGCCCCTAAAAAGAGGCTAGAAACCCAGCTTAGTTTTATTTTTTCTCTTTTCCCTTAAATTGTATAGTGCCACCTTTCCTTTCATCTTCCTAATCAATCTATATTTCTTCTCTCCTACTCTGACTTGATCAACTGCCTAGAAACTGTGTTTTCCATCCCGATTTTCATCTTTCGTTTTCTTGTGGCTGGCCTTTAAGTCTAGGCTCCTGAACCACAATCACTCCTTCCTCTTCCTCCTTCGTCTTTTTTTTTTTTTTCCCTTTCTTGTTGCTTTATCGATAGTGGCCTGATAGTAACCTATAATCCATCATTTATTTACGGGCTCCATATTCCTCCGCTTTATCTTTTTTCTTCCCCTTAACTCTCTCTTTTCGTTTCTCTTCTCTGTTCTCTTATCGAACCTCGCCTAATAACCCCGACCACGATGCCTGCCCGCACCTTACCGATCTTCAGCCGTGCCCAGGTTGAGTCGCACTCGACTCGCCAGTCATGCTACATGACCATCGGTAAGAACGTCTACGACGTGACTGATTTCGTCGATGATCACCCGGGCGGCGCCGACCTCGTGCTCGACTACGGCGGCAAGGACGTCACAACTATCCTCAAAGATGCCGATTCGCACACTCATTCCGAGTCGGCATACGAGATCCTAGACGAATGCCTGGTTGGCTTCGTCGTCGAGAAGGGCAGTCCAGAGGCTGAAGCTGCTGCTGCTGCTGCTGCTGCTGCCGGAACCCCCATAGGCGGCGATATGGTGTTCGAGAACGGTCGCTGGGTCCACGCGCGTACTGGTATGGCCGCCGAGGAGGACCTGGAGAAGGATACCGACATCAACGATGACTACAAGCAGCACAAATTTCTCGACTTGTCCAAGCCGTTGCTGCTGCAGGTGTGGTTTGGCGGCTTCACTAAGCGCTTCTACTTGGACCAGGTCCACAGGCCGAGGCATTACAAGGGCGGTGCGTCGGCGCCAATCTTTGGAAACTTTCTAGAACCGCTGTCGTTGACGCCATGGTGGGTGGTACCCATGGTCTGGCTGCCGTGCGTAGCCTATGGTCTGTTTCTTTCTGCAGAGGGCCAGACGAAAAACTCTTTGGTCGGCCACTTCCTATTCGGCTTCAGCCTATGGTCGCTGATTGAATATGTGCTGCACCGCTTCCTTTTCCATCTTGACGGGTAAGTCTTCCCTTTTTTTTTTTTTTTCCATCTTTACCACCTGAGACGTTTTTGATCTGGTCTACCAAACATGACAATCCATTCAATTCTATCCGAAACTAACCCATGTTATCTTCTCTTTACAACAGATGGCTTCCCGATAACCGCGTCGCTCTGACTCTTCACTTCCTGCTTCACGGCATCCACCACTACCTGCCCATGGACAAGTACCGCCTCGTGATGCCGCCAGCACTCTTTGTCGTGCTCGCCTCGCCGTTTTACCGCCTCGCCCACACCATCTTCACATACAGTTGGGGCAGTGCTACAGCCGTTTTCTGCGGCGGTGTCTTCGGCTACGTATGCTACGACCTGACCCACTACTTCTTGCACCACAAGAACTTGCCACTGTGGTACAAGTCGCTCAAGAAGTACCACCTGGAGCACCACTTCCTCGACTACGAAAACGGCTTCGGTGTCACTACTCGCTTCTGGGACCGTGTCTTTGGCACAGAGCTGGTCGATTCCAAGAAGACATCGTAATAGTAGGCGCCGATATTTGCAGACAGGCCAGGGCCCTTCCTCGTTTGGCAAAAATACTTGAGCACAAAAACAAAACAATCTGAAAAACATGAAATGAAAGTTACGAGCTTGGGATAAATTGTTTTTTTCCAGGAGAGGTTTGTTAGTTTTGTTTGTATTGCTGTGTTTGTGTGCTTTAATACCTAATACTGGTTGGCTTTTGTTCATCAATGTGTCTTTTTTTTTATAATTTTTCTTCTTCATTTTTCTTCTTTTCTTACTATCCTTCGATCTGCGAGGTGAAGTCTGTTTTCAATACCCCTAATATACCAAGCAGTAAATTATTACTATTTTCTTTTTTATCCAATCATGTACATTCTAAACCATCATAGCTCTACAGTATCTTATCATATGATATCTTGATTTGTCTGTACTCACCCATGATCTAAACACTATGTGATAAGCCCAAACTAACCTTCATGTCATGTCTTGTCGCCAAAATCACAATTGTTACACCTCGAACAGGGACACTATCTTCCTCTTCTCATTTAAAAACCCCCTTTGCTCCTAGTACTTGGGACATACGACGTGTCTTCTCGGCGTATATCAAACGCAACCAAAAATCGCCACAGCGGTCCCAAGATGGCACTCGCCACACTTGTTTTCTTAGGTTACTGAGAAAAGTCACACTTTGTGGTGGTATAGTACGATGTCACAGTAAATATAGCTTGACATAAAGCTAAGCTTCCATTGAATATTGTCTCCGTATAATGTACCTGCATAGTTAGGCGTCAGAACATCTACGTAATATTCTATATCGTCTCCATCTTGTCAAATGTACGCCCTATTCGTATCATGGGAAGACTTGCGGCGAAGTGAATAAGCTTTTCTTAATATTACTATGGCTTCGCGGCTAGTTGACATAATTTAAGTAATTCATCAGTAAGTCCTTTGTTCCTTGCGAGAGACTGAGGCGGTGGCAAAATATGAATAATGTATTGTTGGTTACACGGATTGAAAACTGTTCGTACACACCTTTTTTAGTACATACTTGATATTAGTGATCCTAGGTGATATGACAATTGCTTTGGTTGGTATATATTTGTTTGTCTTTTCACTGCTCGGTGTCATGGAAAGATTATCTAGTTCTCTGATCTATACCTTTTAAAGCCTTACTGGAAGGCTTTATAGTTTTGTCCATTAACCAACCTGATGTTGTTTGATTGGGTATCAATGTAGGCAGACTTGCATATATATATTGAGCATATCATCATAGACAAGCTTTCACTCCTATGTATAACAATATTCATTTTTTTATCAGTCTATCTCTACCACTGTATGACTTATTCATACTATCTGTCCGTGTGTCTGTATGCTTTTCTGTTCCCCAGGGAAAACTCCAGCCAAGCGGCATCAGAGACTGAAAACCCTCACCCGTTTTTCTCATCAACTTTATTGCAGATGTTCGTGTCAAGGCTCCTGTGTATATATGCATGCATTTATCCTACCGGTACGATAATACATCCTCGGATAGTCTATACTTGCACAAGATCATATCCGTGCTGTTACAGATCCAACGGCAACGGTGCTCTTATCCAGCCCTTCGTGATTTTATAACATATGTCTAAGGGAGTCACTAAGCATGACGCAGTGATAGATCCAAGATCTTGGCCTGTTATACCGTGTGTTACCAATCCTTACCTAAGCCACATCGTCGAGCTTGCATGTCTTGAGATCTCTGTCAGGAGCCAAAATTGCCAATATTTCACGATTACAAGTGGATACCGACTCTTTTCGCGTAACGCAAGTGGGGGGGGGGGGGGGGNGCGGGGGGGAATATCTATAGACAGGTTGTTAGATTTCGTTTTTTTACCTTGGGTAATACTTTCTCATATAAATTATGATGCTTATGTCTAACCCTAATAATAATACATATAGGCTTTCGCAACAATGTAAATAACTTCCCCAGGAAGTTGAATGTCGCGTCTGCGTGTTCGCCAAACAAGATAGGAAGCAATAGCAATGGAATCATGCCATATTTATATCAGTTGAACGGAAACCCCTCACCAGTCAGCTATGGTTTGCATGAATAATATGGATATAGTTATGTACTTTTGGTGACCGATAATAAATTTGACCAAACAATTAAACACAAAGGCGTTTGTTTCTCCTCATTGCTTCTTCGGTCCCCACTACGATACTCCAATAACTTAAGCCAGTGTCCAGATGGTTTGTCGCCTAAATTACAATGGCATCTTCATCACTAGTACTATGACTCTTATTCATTAGTCTTCAGTACGAAATAAAATTCTGATGTGTTGTATATAATTTTTATATTTAATGATGATGATTTTTTTGGAGATTATCCAGCCTTTGGGTGGTTAGTTCAAGGTCTGCTGCATTATATATGAACTATATCTTAGTGAATCAATGTCACTTAAGCCTTACCTTGACTATGACAATATATGTCATGTAAGGAGTGCCTAGGCCAGCCAGGCTAACCCATACATGTTTTCCCCGCCAATCTTCAAGATCATCTTTTAAAAGTTCATGCCAGGATTTACGGAAATTTTAGCCCAAAAAAAAAAGCCTCAAGCTGAGCTTGGGGTCGTTTGTACTTTCTGAGGAACGAACTCGAACGAAAAAGGTTCTACCACTACTGTAGCAGTTCAGCTTAACTTGCTAATGCTGCCAATAATGCAAAGGTTGACTAGGATAAGATGGGCGGGTTTTGTCAAGCTTATCCCTGGCCACTCTCTGTTACCGTCGTAGCCATCGGGTGGGTGGGTAGGCCCCCAAGGTAAGCGGCATCGTTCTTGGGAACAGAAATAGGGAAGGGAGGAAAGTTTTCTGCAAGTCTTTTCCATTTTCTGCATATGCACGTTTGATTCTTTTTTTTTTTTCCAGCTGGTCCCCTACATGCCCTTCTTTTTTGGCATGTTTGTTCCGTGTTCGTGGATCTACTCTTTTTTTTTTTTTTTTTTTTTTTTTTTTTTTTTTGGTATCAGCACAGGGTGGTCTTAATCATCTAGTTGAAACCCGGCCTACTGGTTCAATTATTTGGACTTACGTTTGGTATAACATTCAATAAACAGCCTACTAGTAATGGCGCATTATCACTTACTGAACAACTTCTACTTGTGATACCAATGTTGTCACTAATTTGAAATATGCAAAGGGTTATAACCCTAATGCGTTATTTTCGCTTGAAGCCAAAAAGTGCGGAACAGTTCTTATGAACAAGTCATCAGCTCGGCTCCCTACCGAACGAACTATCCCAGTGTAAATGAAAAGAACAAAAATAGCGTCCGTACTAGCTTAGCCGTGCCCTGGCAGAAATTTGGCAAACGACAAAGGGATGGGAAGAGGCTAGCGCTCTGTTATTTATTGTTATCGGCTCACGTCAGACGTAAGGGCTGGCTAGATAAGTAAGAAAATGAATGGATGATGGATTAAGTTGACGGACGACAAGACAGCGAGAGACCTTGTTAGCTCCTCACCCCGTGCGGCACAGGGGGGGGNGGGGGGGGGGGGGGGGAAAGAAGCATCAAGATGGATAGCCAGCCTTGGAGAAGAAGGCTTAGTTAGGCTTTAGAGCGTACTGGTAAGTGTGTTGCTCGGTTGTGGGTTTGGACTGAAGCTTGTGATTCAATTGACCTGTGCGCTTGCTCGCCTAGCTGGAGCCGTGGCTGAAAAGAGTTCGCAACGAGGGTTCTTTCTTGCAGGTTCTGTTAGTTTTTGATATTTGTTTTTGCGTCTCTCGACAATGTGTGGACAAACATATGGGACTGTTTTGGACGGGGGGGGGGAGGGGGGAGGCACGGGTCAAATAGAGGGTGTTTCATGTTGCAGTTTAGACGCGATTCATTGGTCGAGTTTGTCTTTATAGTAGTGTATAGTACAGTAGCAGTAGCACAATAAGGTTTGGGAGGCATGATTCTTCTAGCGGCGCGAACTAACTAAAGTGTCAGGATGCGCTGCAACTTGCGCTGCACGTTGAACCGGTCCAGCTGCAGCTGCAGGCGACCGACAATAGATAGCCGGACAGGCGGTGCATTGCATGCAATCGTGTGTACTTCTATCTGTCTTGCTTTGGCTGTCCATGGTCGCAGTGGCGGCACTAGCATGGACAATGGGGGCATCCATCATCTATTATGTTCTCTATCATGCATGCGTAGTTGATAAGTGACTCCGCTCTATTCCGGGGAGTGGCTTCTGTTCGGTTAGAATCACGTTTTGCAGATTTACATCTGCTCATTGTTTAGTTCCCTTTTCCCCTCTTGCTTGTTGTTTCTGCGCTTCTCATTCTTCCTTTCCTTTACCAATTTGATGTGAATAGGTAGGTTTAGTGACAAGTAAGTTTTGGCTGGCCATCGACAGCCACGCCACAAAGGCCGCCAGCACAGAAAGAAAGGAAACAAAGCCCTGAATTGGGCCTGTGCTGCCCATACCCTTGGCCTGTCTGTTCCGATTTGCGCCCCCCCCCCCCCCCNAAAAAAAAAAAAAAAAAACCACAAACACAAGCCTGTAAAGCAGATAATCATCGCATCTTGTCACCGGCAAGCAAAAACCACGTAGACTAACGGCGTTGCATCTGTGCGCGATGGCTCGTAGAACTAGCCGCTAACTTGGCGCATCGTGATGGAGTTCCGCGCTTTGCTGTGGCCTGCCGATATACTTTGCTTAACTTAATTGGCGCTGTAGAGCCCGTCGCAGCTGCCTGTAAGACTAGTAAAAAACACCAAGTATAGCGTAGCTTTCCAGCTTGAGCACGCGCGTTCGGCCACTATGGTGGACGGAAGAGTGGAGTAGCAGCCCAGCGACCACCCCAGACAATCAATCAGGCCCAGCCCAGCCAAAAGTGACTTCGCTCCCAACTTCTCTCCCTCCCTCTCTTCCTTTCCCTTCCTCTCCTCCAACTACGAAAATCATCGGCGTTCTGTCTTCCACTTTGTCGTCTGGGTGGTTCTCGTTTCTTGCATCATTGACTTGATTGCTCTCTGCTATCTGCCGCAATTAATTCGCCTTCTCTGCCGCATTATCTTCTACTGTACTGTATTTTATTTTGTCTTTGCCGTGTCTCTTTGCTTCTTCTTTTGTCTTTGTTCTACTGTCGTGTTGCCTGGCCTATCGCCCGCTCTCCATCTCTCTTCCTTTCCATCGCCATCCACCACCTCTAGTCGCCCTCATCACTATTCGCCTACACTCTTTGTCCTGCACACAAAGCCTCGATTCGTGCCTTTTGCTGGCTGGCTAGCTATTTATCCACGGCTTCTGCTGTCTGCTGCAATTTGTTGCCTTTTCTCTCCCCATTTCGTGCCCATCGCCGAGCTGGACGCCATTTGCCATTTCGACGCCGAATCTTGAAATCATTACAAAAATACGAGACGTCCATCATCGTTCCGCTGCTGCTCACATACTGTTCCTCATCACCGGCAGCAACTGCTCGCTCGAACTCGCCATCCCAAGCACCTCACGCCGGACCTCCAAAACTCTTATCAGGCCGCACCACCTTGAAACAAAGCTTTGGCGACTGCGCGCGCTTCTTCATCACACGACTACCACCGAAAACCCAATACCGCATTAATTGCCTTCCTGTTTCTGATCTTCAAGTAACCATCGCGAACATAAACTTCTGGCTTTCCGAAACCGCTGAAACTTTGACTTATTCTTCTGTCGCGTCAGTTCTAGATACGCAAAAAGTCCATCCATTCCGTTCGTCGCCTTTGTTGCCATCGCCCGTCATTTCCTCTGGATTTAGGTCTCCCCCACTCCCAATAAAGTCACAGACGAAACCCAATTTTCGACGTAATTCTGTCACCCACGCCTCTCAACCTCAACCTCAACCTCAACACCTTTCCAGCCATTAAAAAAACAAACCACTTAAAAACATCTGAACCACAATCTCTCCTTGCTTCTTGTGAACCTTACTCCGCAGTGCCTGACCTTGCACGAACCTCAATACCACGCCCGGTATCTCCCTAATATCTTGCTCTTGAAGAGTACATATACGAAGCCTTACAGACAGAAACTTCTGTGTGGCTTCAGCCCTAATCCTCAAAGTGGCGGCCGTAACAATAACATACGCCGACGTCGTCTTTGACGAGCGCCCGTGCGAAGCGTCACCCTTCCATACAGCCTCGGATCAAGATCAACCGCAAGATTACCACATAAACGCCGTATCCAGTTCTTTTCTGGACGACTCTATCATAGACGGAAATCCTTCCGGTACTGACCTGATTCAGGACACTTTCGTTCCTGGATCGGTCACGGATTCGTTGATGATGGCACAGCTCATGCCTCAGCCAACGCCAGATAAAAAGCGAGTGAAGGTCTATGAGTTACGGAATAACGATTGGTTTGACAGAGGCACTGGATTCTGCTCTGCTGGCTTTGCCGAGGTATGTACTTTCACATGCAGTACTTTATGGTCTATACTCGGCTCTATAAAGTGCAGTGATATTAAAGATATCATATGCAAACATCACTTCCCTCGGGCTTGCACAACTCGCATGCGCCTTTTGGCCAAACTGTAACTAATGAAAACTTTTTTACCATCTTTTAGAGCAATGATGACGGCAACGAAGGCGAACCACAAGTCAACGTCAAGTCTGAAGATGACCCAGATCATTGCATCCTATTAACCGCCATCACGAAAGAAGATGGCTTCCAAAAACAACAAGGTACGTTGATGTCATAATACCTATACGAAGATAAAACCTTTCATCTATTACCATACTAATCTCGTCTTAGATACCCTCATCGTCTGGACGGATCCTAGAACTGGAATTGACATGGCCCTTAGCTTCCAAGAAGCTGATGGATGTGCTATAATCTGGTAAGTTGCTCTCCATCTAAACCATGCACATTTTGATGGAATATCATATATATGTATAATTCACGGAACATGTCTCTAATTTGACCATTTTTTTTTCCTACAGGAAATTCATTAGCAGCATCCAGTCAACATTTCCACCTGGTAAGACATCAAGACTCCACAATGACATACCTAGAAATGCCGGCGTGATATCAAATCGGAACACAGTGCTCTCTTCATACAACTACATCTCTATCGTCGAAGATACTAATAATATCTTTGTAGAAGATGCTTTAGATGACGACCTTGCCATGGAGTTGGTTCCGGCTTCTATCTCTCTTCCTCCACCAGAAGCTGCCCTACTTCCCGATATCGAAAGCACTATCCGTTTCCTAAGCGGCCAACCGTTAAGCCGTGATAGTCTTAGCAAGTTTATAGTCACAGATGACTATTTACCTAAACTTATTGCCCTTTTTCAGGATGCAGAGAAAAGAAAGTCACTTCCTGATCTGCATATGCTTTGCAACATAATGAAGCAAATCATTCTTTTGAATGAAAATCTCATTATTGAGCAGATTGTTACTAGCGAATGTGTTTCGGGAGTTATTGGTGCCCTGGAGTACGACCCGGACTTCCCTAGGCAAAAGGCCAACCATCGCCAATGGCTCAATGGCCAAGGAAGATTCCGTGAGGTTGTTAAGATTGCTGATGAACGCGTCGAGTGCAAGATTCATCAAACTTACCGCCTTCAGTATCTCAAGGACGTGGTTCTGGCGCGTATTCTTGATGACGCCACTTTCTCTTGTTTGAACTCCCTCATATTCTTCAACCAAGTCGAGATCGTTCAACATATCCAAACCGATAACGTTATACTTGGCGACCTTTTTAGCGTCTTCAACCCATCTAGCTCTCTTGCTAACCGTCGTCGCGATGCTGTTATCTTCATTCAGCAGTGTTGCTCAATCGCAAAGAACCTAGACCCTCCGGTTCGCCAGACTTTGTATAATAACTTCATCGCGCATGGATTGCTAAAGGTTGTCAACTATGGACTCAAGCACCAGGACGTGTCTATTCGTGTTGGCGCAACTGACATCATGGTATCTATGATTGATCACGATCCCCAGATGGTGCGTACTACTATGTATCGCCAAGTCAGTGATGGTCAGCCGCCTCTGACCGATAGCCTGATTGATTTGCTTTTGGTTGAGACAGATCTGGGTGTGAAGACTCAGATTTCAGATGCTATCAAGGTTCTCCTGGATACGGTTTACCAAAATTCAGCCCCTGCATTCCCGAATCAAATGGCCCGTTTCAACCCTGATGTTGCCAACCATCTTCGGCGGGGACCACCACCGTCTGAACCCCTTCCACAGCAAGAGGAGTTCATCAGACGGTTTTACAACTGCTCTGCTGAGCGTCTATTCAAGCCATTAATAGACATTGAGAAAAGACAAGACATGACATTCACATTGAATCAGGCTGCTTTATTCGGGTACCTGATCGACATCTTGATATTCTTCCTGCGCCAACATAACCTGAGCAAGGATTTCGTTTTCAAAAATGACTTCACTCACCGGTTGACAAAGCTCTTCAAAGCTAGAGAGAAGCACCTCAAGCTGATACCAATTCGTCTGATTCGTCATATGTTAGGCATGCGCCAAGAGGTCTGTCTCGCTCATTTGAAAGCCCGGAATTCTTTTATGCCCATTCTCCAGCTTTTGCGCGAAATCCTCCCCAGAGATAACTTGGTTAGCTCTGCTTGCTTTGATATATTTGACTTCGTAAACAAGGAGAAGCTGCACCCAATCGCCAAATATCTTGTCGAGACATACCGCGATATTCTGGAAGCGGATGACATGAAAATGTATCCTGCTTTTCGCACCATGTGCGCTAACTATGACATGAGTAAAGCGTTCACTCAACCTCTTCCAATGACTGAATACGACAACATCGTTAGCATGCTCTTCCCGTCACATCAATCCCCTAACACGATGTCGATGATGCCTGAAGCCCCCGATCCTATCCAGTCCCAAGACCATGAGTATTGGAGCATTTCTGATGGCGACAATGACAGTGAATTCGCGTGCTCTCCTCGGTCAAGAAGCGGCTCCATACTCACAAACAAGCCCCTGGTTGATTATCCCTCAGATGAAGATTCCGATGAAAACCTTGACCCCCAGCAACAGCAAGATCCTACCGTGAATGAGACTTTCGAAGAGCCACATAAACCTCGTGCCCAGCAGAAAAGTGCTAGGCGAGATGAGCCTCAGGATTTGGACAATCAGTCGGAAGATGGGGAGGCTGAGCTTGAAGAGGAAGTCAAGCCACCACGGTCGTCTGTATCTGTCCCATCTATTCCTTCTCTGGAAGTGCCAACAGATGAATCTGCTATCGATGACGGCGAAACCTATACACCGCCCTCGGCCTCATCAGAGGATGCGATAGAGTCCACCCCTTCACCTAGCACACCACCAGCACAGACCGTCACGCCTCCGGAACGGTCTTCAGAAAAGCGCCCGCGCGATGATGACGATGAGGAAGTCCCTACAACAATCAGCAAACGCCGCCTCAGCAAATCATCTGTCTCATCGACTGGGAGTGTGAATATTCTGCGCCGGAAGAAAACCTTTGGTGGCAAGTCTAGCGGTGGCTCCAAGATTGCCATGAACCATTCACAGTCGCCTGTCACGACAGGATCCGGTAGCTCAGATACCGAGTAGAAAACAAGGATGTGGAGAAGCGCCGTTGGGAAATCTGAAAGGATAGGAAGAGCTGTAAAATGGAGTTGAGGGTTGTCATTATTTTGCATATAGAGGTTGGTCCTTCACAGCATAAAAAAGATGTTTTGGGTTGTCTTGTTGTTTTGTTCCTTTTTTGCTTCTTTTATTTTCTCACCTTATCTTCACTCATCCTCCTGCGATCTTGGCACGCCGTTAAATAACTTACACATTCATTGGCAATTTTTACAGGATAAAATAACCAATCAAACAATCATCCTTTCCCCCCCTTCATTTTTCACATCTTCACAGGCTAAAAAAAAGAGAAGTCAAAACAACAACCAAAACGCCCAAAACAATAACGAATTGATGATTTCTTTTCTTTTTCCTTTTCATTATTTGGCAGTCTTGCCGAGATATGGCTCAATCTGCCTTTCTTTTTATTCCTTTTTTTTTCTATTATTTTCTTGTGTAAACAATTCTCTTATCAACAATATCTCTAACCCCCCTCTATCACCATTCTTTCTCCGTTTTCGTTTACGCACTTATTGATACCATAACATGGGCCGTTTTTTTTTTTTTTTTTTTGTTTTACACATTTTTCTCCCTTTTCATTTTTTTAAATTGTTTCTTCTTTTTGTTCTTATTGGTCAAACCTGATATCCCCCGTGTATATTTTATTTTATTTACTATCTTCTTAACCAAAAAAAAAACAAGGATTTCCTTTCCTCAAAGTGTATCCAATCAGATCATGCTTGTGTATATGTTTATATATATATATATAACATTTGTGATTTAAATGAACAAACAAAAATCTCGTTTTTGTAGATGCTTTAGTAATTGTATGTGTGGTTTTGGATCTTGATATGTTTGAAATTGGAAGGGTTTGATTTGAAAGTATGATATTTCCTGGGTCCTTCTTATGATGTTTCTGCTACCTTGAAGATGGCTTGTGTTTGTTTCTTCACTTATTTTAAGTTGAGTGATGCAATAACGTGGGTAAACAGGGATGGATGTTTTCTTTATGTCTTCTGGTTTTATTATATGTGTCACTACTATCTTGTCACTCTTTTGGAAGAAAAGGGACGTAAGCAAGTTTTGATATGTCTTCAGTTGAGGCCTATATGATTTTATGTACAAAGACTAGAGCACCTGCAGAGATATGCTACATGTAAAATAGAGGTTTATCAAGTCTATCTAGCTAGACCTTGCATCCTCTGTATATATATATACCCTCATCGTTGGTATACGGTTAAGGGCTTTTCCTTTTTCAATTCAAGCGCGTAGCTCACGGCGACTGTAGACACCCAGCGTCCAACTCAACCGCAACATACCTAGTCCCCACGCCATCTTGATACTATCCTTGACCAAGTTGACCTTGCTGCCACTAACTTCGTGCCAGTTTACGGGTACCTCGGCCACGCGAATACCCTGAGTGGTGCCGATGACGCTTCCGTCTGGGGCGGTGATGGGCGCAGGTGGGGAAGACTCGGCTAGCATGAGCATCTCAATATCGAAGATCCAGCCTTCGGTGCGCATGTAGGGTATAATGTGCGGGAGAGAGGCACGCGTGAAGAGCTTGAAACCGCATTGTGTGTCCTTGATGCGCGATGTGGCGGCTGGTGTGAGTATGGTCAGGACGAAGTGGAAGCCACGCATGAGGAAGTTCCGTAGAGCAGAGCGCTATGACCCCAGTTAGTCAGCAATACATATATATATGTTACAGTAGGAAAATAGAAGCCACGAATCAGTTTGTTATGACAGAGGGGACAGAAAGTATTACCTTGAGGATCTCGGGATTCTTCACCAAACGGGCACGACTACCAATGGCGATGCCGCGATTAGCGCCATCGACCACCTTGTCGACCGCTTGGACTAGTTTCTCCAGATCGCTAAACTTGGTTGCGCCATCGGCATCAGCGAAGAGTACATAAGCACCGCGCACATGTCTGAAACCGTGCGTGACAGCGCCACCTTTCCCTCTGTTTCTGGCTAAACGCACCACACGCAGAGCATCGCCGAGATTATTGTCCTGGGCAAACTTGAGCGCAGTTGCGACGGTCTTGTCCTTGCTACCATCGTCGACAATGACAATTTCGTACCCGGTGGGCGAGGTGCTTGTGGAACAAGACGTATGGCGGCCGTAGACGCGGTCGAGGTACTCGACAGCTTCTTCGAGGGTAGGTAGGATGCGGTCTTCTTCGTTGTATGCAGGGAAGACGACGCTGAGGGCGAGCTCGGCGCCTTCCAGCGGCTCGTCTTCGGGGACGTAGAATTCGCCAATGTGGAAGTTCTGGCTTTGGAGATGGCGATCGTCGGCAAGCCAAGCGTCAAACCAGCAGGGTAGCGGTGCTGGATCGGCAACAGTGGATTTCTTGGAGGATGTTGCGCAGATGTACTTCTTCTCGGAAGGAAAGGATAGGCGCGGCTTCTGGCATAATAGCGGAAGCGCAAGAGGGACGCTGATAATACCAATGGCAACGGCGGCGGCACATGCAAGCAAAGCGAAGGAGAAGCCAGACAGCTGTAGGGCGAGCAGGGCAGAGATGGAGCCAACTAGGATAGCGGCCCCAGATAGCGAAGCCATAGATGAGATAGACATGATCTGAAGCTGTGACATGCAGCACAAGATTATTGGTTGAGATACCGCCTTTAAGATGCCAGAGTCGAGACGAAGAAGAAAGAAACAATAAAAAGCTAAGAAGCTGCGTTTTGTAAGTTCTAATGGCTTTTGGAGCTGTCGCAAAAAAAACTGTAAAACTGTCAACTTTGTCGCAAGCTTAAGGTGCAAGTCGACAGGGTTAGGAATTGGAGGGATCATGCAGGATTACTCGTTATATGCGGCCATGGATTAAGAGGAGAGAATATAAGAAAAGAGATAGAGAACAAGAAAAAAGAAGACAGCTTGGTATGATGGCAGCTCTATTTTCATTTCGGGAGCTGCTGCTAGAAGAAGAACAAGAAGGAGTAAAGACTGGAAGGAAACGCCGAGAAGCAAACACTTGAAACGAAGCACAAGATCAACCTTGAAATTAGATGCGAAAACGAAACGTCAGCAAGTTCAATAAGCAAGCAACCCTTGTTCAAGAAGCTATGGTATTTTAGCGACTTCATGGGCTTGAGGCTAAGAGTACTAAATACCAAAAATGCCGGTTGTTGATGAAACAAACAAAGCCTCCGAAAAGGGACTTGATGCCATGGATGGACGGATATAATAGCGGAGGTTTGTCGCCGTCTCATCACTTCTGCAAAGCAACGCAAGGCTGACGAAGCCGTGAATAACGAATTCATGGCTTTCTTAACAAGGCTGGCCAATCACAGCGTGGTAACTGCTTTACCTATAAGCTTATGGAAAACCGGCCCCCAACTGCCGGTTTTGGACAATTTGTTGTGCGTGGCAAAACAGGCAGGACGGGACATGAAAAAAAGAAGGAATCAAAAAGGAGCCCATCGCATGTTAATTGCTCCATAGCGGGATAATATACGTAGTAAGTATATGAATGCATACAGATGTAATTAATCTACTCATGTTGAAAAGGGCTGCATGCACTACTTAAACTACTCGATAATCGGCAATTCTTTTGACCAAAACTTACTGTTATTGGTATAAGAAATCCAGCTTTTCTTGCCAACATGGAAATGCTGGAATTCTAGAGTTACACAAACACAAGCACAGCATGATACAAAATCTTTCGTGGTTCAATATTGGGGGGTATTAAGTATTAAAAGAAGGCTCAAAGTCTAAGAGAGAAAAGAAAAAGGCATATAAAAAACATATCGCCAGTACAATCGTGGAAACAGGGGGCCTTCCCGTCCCGGAGATGGTCGTCGAAATTTTACGAAATGGAAGCAAAGGGAATACCAGAGACAAAAAAAAATGAGGATAGGTTCGAAAATCAACTGTCATCCTACTATTCTGGAGTTGTTATAAGAGAAAGGGGAGGAGATAAGGAAGGGTATTATAGCAATCTTTCGAGTCAAGATATATATATACAATATTTGGAAACGAAGAGGGCAAGAAGAGTGTTTGAATTTGTACAAGAAAGGTCGTAAGGAAGAAAAAGGAAGGAGGGGAAGTTCATGTCATCGTCTGCGTCAGTCAGTACGTTTACCTTAGTTCCCAGTAGAAGACAGGTAGGAACACCACAGAGGCCTTCCACAAGATAAAAACAAGATCGGCAATGGCCAGCGGCGCCAGTATGATGCCAGCAACGTTGTTAACAACCATGTTCCAGCCATTGAGCCAAATAGAGACAAAGGCAACGGTAAAGAAGTGGCCGAACAGCGTCATGGGCGAATGGATCAGGCCACCAAGAAGGCCCATGGGCCCCTCAGTAACGCCCATCTTGAAGTATGCGAAGCAGCCTTGCTGCAGAGCCTTGAGCATGCGGTTATTAGCAGCAAACAGACTGTACAGGGCCTGGGCCAGCACGTTGATGATGCCAGTCAAGCTCTTGCGCGACCAGTAAAACTCGCTCATGGCGTTGTTGACAGCGTTTGTATCAGACAGATCTGGGATTCGGTCGGGTGACAGCAGCTGTGAGATAAGGTAGGCATCATTGAAGGCCACCGTCATGCCGCCGCCGGTCAGCGGGTGACGCATGTTGAGCGCATCGCCAGCCATGATCATGCCGTTGGCGCGCTGCTTGCGGGCCGGTAGCCAGCTGTTGGGCATGCTACGTGGGATCTTGCCGTCAGACAAAGCCTCCAGCATACACGGGCGAACCTGCTCCGGTAGTGTGGGGATGACGTGGTTTTTGATGTAGTTGCGCACACCACCTTGCGCCGGCGAAGCCTCAGGCAGTTTCTCCGGCACATCTATCAGCGCGCGGGTCTCGTGGGTGCCGATCTGGTACAGCAGTACGGGCGACGCGTTACCAATAATAACATGGCCGCAGTTAGGTGCTGGGAGGGGGCAGTCAATCAGCTCCAGAGCGTAGAACTTGGACCGCACTACGGGTATGCTTCCCAGGTGGTCCTTGCGGAACTTAGACGCATAGCCGTCGGCAATAATGGTCAGTCCGCCAAAGAAGTAATCAGGCTCCTTCTCGCCAGTAGCAGGGTTGACTGTGCGAGCCTCGACACCTAGGATATCGTCGTTGCGGTCGCTGTGGATAGGCTTGGTAACCTCGGTCTCGACGACGGTGATGTTGGGATGGGCAAGACACGACTTGCGCAGCTCATTGATGAAGCGGCCATGGTGGAAACTGCGGCCCTCGGGCTGTACAAGCTCGATATTTTCCTGTCTGTGGTAGTCTTTTTTGTAGACAACCTGGCCGGTCGCCTTGTTCATCATGGGGTACTGTAGTCGGCATTCTTCTCCGTGGAAGATAACGTCAAAGCCAAAGCAGGGGATGGCGTCTATACCCTCCAGGCAGTGTCCGAGTCCGAGCTTCTTAAGAGCGGCACAGCCACCGGGCTGCAGAAGCTCACCCACAATACGATCGGGCTGCTTCATCCAGCGTTCCAGCAGCAAGACACTGCGGCCTTGGTTGGCTAGGGCAAAGGCAATGGCAGTTCCAAACACGCCGGCACCGACAACAACAACATCGGCCTCGTGGTATTTGACCCGGCGCTCGGCACGCGTATCTTTGATTTGCGTGGCAGCTCGTGAAGTCATGGCGTCTAGATATATAAGGTATAGTAGAAATCGAGGCCGGTAGAATATCGGGGTATATGGGCGACAGAGCAGCAATGTCAAGGTTTCGAGGGAGAATGAGTTGCGAAGAGATCGTAACCAATGTTACCGAAGAGAGTAGGGAGAAGCTTAGTGTTGAAGGAAAAATAAAGATAAAAATAAAGTATCAAGGGCCGGTCCCAGAATCAAAGACGGGGGGAAACGAGCTGTCAGCACAACACTGTTTACTGAGCTCTAGAACAAGGCGCAAAGGCAGATTCTGTTGAAGAAGAATAAGGAAGCAAAGTCTACCAGGTAGACAATAGTGCAAATCACGATGGTTTGGGGCTCGAGAAGAATTGAAAGAGAAGTAAAAAGCAGGATCAAACAGGCTCTTAGTCGATATTTCACATGTGGATAGTGTTCGCCCTTTAAAAAGAGATTGTCGTCTTAATAGCAGATTGGCCAGGGTTAGATAAAAAAAGACATAAAAAGTAAGAAAAACAATGATAAAGTGACTAGAAAACAAAAATTGGCAACGAACCATCTGGCAGGGGAATCACACCACACAGCCGACCCGGGCCCAAATCGCAGCCACCACAGCCAATCAGAAGCGCCGAATTGGCGGGTCCGGCATCTTATTACTAGTATGTACAGGCGCGTTCACCGCTGGACAACAGGCCTTGTCGAGGTCCATTGGACAGTCAGCCCCTGAACTTTGGGGGCATTGCACAGACCAAAATTATGTCCCCAATTGGTTTTAGTGGCCCGTAAAAGAGAGGGGCGAGAAGCCCATTTTCACATGTCAAGCTAGCCAGACACAACTCGAGTCTGGATTATCCAATGCTTATTCTTACTTTTTCTTTCTCACGATGCCTTGTACATACAATGACCGCACTTAGATGTAGTGGTCGGTGTCAGGACTGGCCACTGCCAGCCTATTCCCTTTCTATTTTCGAGTCATTCTATATGAGCAATCTACTAAATCGCCGCCCAAGTACTTCTTTTCGTTGTCCTGTTTGTCTGTCAATTTATGCTGTTAACAGGGATGGAAACTCTTTCACAAGACTCAGACCACTTCCTTGCTAGACGCTGTCGTTGCATGAGACATGAGACGACTATTCCTTCTCATCGTAACGCTGCCGGTGATAAAAGGCTGGGAACGCAGAGTCCGGACTTTCACGGATATGTCGTCTGTCATAAGGAAATACTAGCAGTGTCTCGCCGTACCGCCATCTCGAGCGTCCATTGGAAAGAAAAGAACAGGAAAGTCTAATAACATGCTACGTTTTAGGCACAGTCTCATTATGTTATCTACACATGGCCTGAGCTGAGTTTACATGCTCAAGATATCACAAATGCGTGTAGTTTGAAGACACACGTATAATGTCTTATATTCTGTGACCTTGTATAACTAAACGCTAGCGCTATTGCATCTATTGCTGATACAAGCATACGGGCTTGTTCTATTGTCATATCTTCAGTTCTCACGGACTCTGTATTATTCTCTCTCCCTATGTGTTCCTGTCTTTTATCTCTAGACAGATGCAACGCGCTGTACAACGATAGCTGTAGCAGCTCCTCCGCCATTACAAATGGCCGCCACGCCGTACTCTCCCGGCTCTAACTGGTGCAGCAACGTCGTCAGAATTCGCGAGCCCGAGCTTCCCAGGGCGTGGCCGAGCGATATGGCGCCACCCAGGGGATTCACTCTGGCACCCTCTAGGCCAAGGATCTACCAAATTAAACATAAGCAAAATGGTGTTAGCATCAGTTCAGACAGTTGAGTTGGATTGGCTTAGATAGGAATGGATCCGGAATGGAGGGGATGTATAGGACAGGGGTTTGGGATATGTTGATTTGTTGGGGTAGAATTCCACACGAAAGACAAGACAAGACAGGCTTGATATTCGCAGGATTCTGTTTTTCTTGACTGCTTCTTACCTTTTCGTTCGCCTTGATCACAGCAGCAAATGCCTCGTTGAACTCCCAGACAGCCACTTGTTCCTTGGTGATGCCCGCGCGCTCAAGCGCAATCGGCACAGCAGCAGCCGGCGCCGTGGGAAAGTCCACCGGGTCTATCGCCGCATCGGCATATCCAGCTATACGGGAGAGCACACGGTTCCCCTTACCATAGTGCCGGGCCATGTTTAGATTTCCTAGTACCAAGGCACTAGCGCCGTCGTTGAATGTCGACGAGTTAGCAGCTGTGACCGTGCCAGTGCCGTCAAATACAAATGCTGGCTTGAGCGTAGGCACTTTCTCGGGCTTGACGTCCTGAAAGCCTTCGTCCTGCGTGATCAGAGTATCACCCTTACGGCCCTTTACGGTGACGGGGGCAATCTCTTCAACGAAGGCCTCTGCCTTCCAGGCTGCTTGCGCGCGGGCATAAGACTGCAACGCATAGTCGTCCTGCATCTGGCGGGTAATGCCATGCTTAGCAGCTGATTTCTCTGCACAAACGCCCATGTGGAACTTATTGTAGACATCCCACAAGCCGTCCTTGACGAGGCCATCCTCAACGATGATGTTGCCAAAGGCTGGCTGGAGGCTGGAACGAGGCTGATAGTATGGCACGCGGGACATATTCTCCATTCCTCCGGCAACCTGGGCCTCAGATAGGCCCAGTTGGATGTTCTGCGCGGCAAAAACTACGGCCTTCAGACCAGATGCACACACTTTGTTGATGGTAACAGCCTCCACGGAAGACGGCAGGCCAGCAAATATCGCTGCCTGCCGCGCAGGAGACTGGCCAACGCTGCCTTGAAGAACATTACCCATGTAAACATCTGTAATCTTAGACACTGGGACTCCTGATTTATGGACGGCACATTTAATGGCCACGGCACCTAATTCGGGTGCCGGAATGGTCTTGAACGAACCGTTGAACTGATAGAGTATTATGTTAGGATTAGAACCATCCGCTAAACACGCACATGCTCTCTTCTTCCTTTCATTATATTTCTTTCTCTCTCTCTCTCTCTTACTTACCTTGGCCGTTGGCGTGCGAGCTGCACTCAGGATGTATGCATCTTGAATGTTCTGCTGCAGAGCCGTTTGTGATGAGAAAGCGCGGCTGGCTTGAAATCGCGAGGCGCTAGTGCGGGCGCTTTGTCTTAATGAAGTGAACAGCATTTTTTATGAGTACAGGCAGTTCATGTATCTATAAAGAAAGATGGAAATGCCTCAGGATATGTAAACAAAAAGAATGGTAGATTTATAGGATTACTCATAAACAATGTCTTTTAAAACCGCTCACGGACTGCTCTCCAAATCTACGATGATAGCCGGTGCTATCTTGCCTCGGGATTACCTAAACTAACTATCGGGTTCAAGCAGAATTATTGAATACTACCCTAACATGTGATGTTGTTAATCCCTTACTATAGCAAGATCTCTTTAGGGTTTACCACGAGCTGACTAAACTTCGAAACTATAGTACTAGCATCTGCAGGTTTGTACTCTGTAAGGCTTCTTCGTAAATAGTGGAGCCCTTTTGTAGTAATGGTCAATAATATGTAAGGTACTACTAGCATGTACAAGTGTTGGTTTATATCACAGTTTTTGTGATTGCATTCGATGTACTATTAATTATTATCTAGTGTATTATTAACTGTGATTTGTAAGAATAATGACCGAGTTAATGGAAACACTATAAAATATACTTGCTTTTTTAGCACGATTTTGTTTTTCAAAAATCATTAATCTGATTCATGAGTTAAAGCAATGAATTCTATCTGATCTACTCTTCGCCATCAAAGAGAGAAGAGGGAGAGACCAGGGGAAAGAGACAAATCGCTAGACAAAATATACCAACTTATAAAGAATGCCATATGTGAGGTGTCTATTACCCACAATTTAAATACTACTTCCAACCTCATCACTTCACCTCGAAATCCAATCTCTACACATCCAAACACAACATCTTACCTGCGGCTTGTTCGCCGTCTTTTCTTTTTTCTCATTTTCAATCATATATCCATCCATCTATTCCATCGTTCAACATGTCAACGACTGCCCGAAGACGCCTCATGCGAGACTTCAAGGTACGAATGATTCCATTTGTTTAATTGATGCGTACCAGCTACAGAATTGTCAATCTTCCCAGAACTACCTTCTATCTATCACCAACAAGGTCTTTTTCTAACATTTTAAAAGCGCATGCAAACAGATCCGCCAGCCGGTGTTTCTGCATCACCTGTCCCTGACAATGTCATGACTTGGTATGGCTTTTCTCCCAAATACTCCGTGATGCTAGCCTTGCTGGTTCGTAGCGCGCTGCAAGCTCGACCGCTACTTCTGATAGGACTCGGCTGCCTTCAATTGAATCATCACCGACACATCGTACAACAGACGGGCCAAATGCGATCTAAACTTCCATCGTAATTCTAAGTACACTAATAATATCTTGCAACATTTACAGGAACGCGGTCATTATTGGCCCAGCAGACACCCCGTTCGAAGATGGAACTTTCCGGCTGGTAATGCAGTTCGAGGAGCAGTATCCTAACAAACCTCCCGCTGTCAAATTTATCAGTGAAATGTTCCACCCCAATGTCTACGCTACCGGCGAGCTATGCCTTGATATCCTCCAGAACAGATGGAGTCCTACATATGACGTCGCTGCGGTGTTGACGAGCATCCAGAGGTATGACCAATCAAACCCCGCATCACCTGACGACCGGTGACTACGATATTGCTAGGATGTTCTGTTTTTGACTAACCATCACTCATTTGCATAGTCTGCTTAACGACCCGAACACTGGATCCCCAGCAAACGTCGAGGCCTCAAATCTATACAAAGACAATCAAAAGGAATACACGAAGCGCGTTCGCCAAACTGTCGAAAAGAGCTGGGAGGAATAGACCAATGTTTTCC